>JAPYZS010001358.1:0-21267 GCA_030522925.1 Trissolcus japonicus | reverse complement strand
GGTGGTGCATAAGGCAAACTAGTTTTGTCTTTGTTACACTTATAGAAGCCTCGTTAACGCCATCTTTGTCACACCTATACGACTTATGCATCACCTTAATTCTCCAATTGGAGGTCTGAGAGCTCCAACTCAGTCAAATTCGGAATAAGTTACGCGATTTTATAACCTCATTTTTATTTTTTTCGACAACAACAATCACATTTTGGTTTGTTGTGGTACTATTTTTGTAACATTCATCGTTACAAAGTCTAACGTTTTTATTTATATATATATGTTTAATAAAATGATTATTGATAATTAATTATTGTAATAATGAAATTTGGCATTAGCAATAGTCGATTCTGAATTCAATGGAGTTGGAGCTCTCAGACCTCCAATTGGAGAATTAAGAACGCCAATCCATTGGTAAAAAAAAGAAATCCACATACTGGAGTTGTATAACCTCCACTTTTCTTTGAGTGTACAAACAAATACAACGCAAAAAGAAAACACTGACTTATCAACATGTAACCAATCACGTACGGTATCTATTATTGTAGCCAACCTAAAAATAAAAAAAAATAAATTTGTAAACCGAACCAAAAATTTTGTCTAAGATTTCGACATTACCGACTGCTATTGTTGATATGACAGAAATTAAATACAAAAATCACTTTTAAAACCTTAGGGCTGTATTTTTTTACGATTATTTTTCTTTTAAGTTGGCTACAGTGCTAAGCAACGAGCTGATTGGTCCAGTGTTCTTTCGACACTGTTTCCATTTGGCATTGTATTAAATTTGTTTTGCAACAAAAATGTGAGTTGTCAAAAAGATCGTTATGCATCCTTTATGTCTTGCATTAATTTGACGTGTGGTCCTTTTTTAATGTTTGTTTTGGATCCGGCCACAAGCTGACTTATTGATTGGTTTTAATATTGACAAATGAATTAATATTTTGATTCTTTCAGGCGACAGACAGCAGAGGAACGCGAAGCCGAACGACAAGCTGCGAATCGGTTGATGTTATCACTGCAAGCAGAAGCGTTGGGAAAAGTTGGTTACCCTGCATCAGTACCAAACCATCCATCAGGTGCTCCTGTATCGAATTTGGATAGCCAACCTGGTCCGCCGACCTTGTCGCATCCTGTAGGACAATGGGCCTCCCCATACGGACCTCCGCAACCGTTAGCAGATCCTATTTGCTAATCGTTCTATTTTTTAAAAAAACGCACATGAGTCAGTCTTGGATACAGATTTATTTTCCATTTTAAATTTGGGTTTTTATTTTATTTTGTTTTTATTTTTCAGTTAATGTGATCCATAGGATTGTCGATCTTTGATTTTATCGAGATGAAAAAAAAAAAGTTGAAAATTCGTCGACAAAAGAAGATTGAACGCAAAATTGATTATTTAATCTTATTTATCGATAGTTTGTAATTTGATTTTTGTGATGAAAAATACTACGAATGTAAAATGTGTAGAGGAAAAAAGAGGTTGCTCCTCCGACGAAAAAGGTGATTCAAATGTGATTCTATTGATTAAGTTTTAATTTTAGACTTTCTTTTTTTTTATTTTAATTGCGGATAAAATTTTGTATGAAAAATCGTGTACCGTCGTTTTAGATTTTGTAATATATACGATCCACATAAATATATATACAGATGATAGAGATATGATTTTTGCAATTTATTTTTAGACGGTGATTGTAATAATGCTAATTGTATGTGAAAATTGACTGAGATCATTCGGACAACTTCGATATGCAAGTGCAAACGACTTTATTGTACGAAAAAAATTGTTCAATGTCAAAGTTGTACTTTCTGGCTATTGAAGACTGACTCTGACCATTCCAAGATACACCATAGTGTTTTGAATTTCGGGTCAAAAACGATGCCCAGCGTTGTAAAATCACGTTTCAAAAACAACCGTAAGCAAAGCGCCGATGTAAATAAATGCTGTATATTCTTGGTGTATAATATCTCATCTCTCATATTGTAAATAGCGCAGGAAAAGAAACTGTGACTTTCTGCACGTAAAACAAAATATATACAAAGTTACACAACGTTTTTTTTTTCTTTTTTTTTTATACTCAAATTGTCAAATAATGGCATTGCGCAATATTTTTGTTTTCCATATATCCAAAGCTCGTGCAAACTCAGTTAACCGTTCCAAATTAATATCTTTTTAATTTCTCGAAGATAAAAGTAACGATACGTTAGCTCTGACCTAAAAAGTAAATTAAAAACTCGTTCGCGCGGCGATTACATAAAAACTGCAAATTAAGAGCTACAAACAGCGCCCCGCACTCTTGCTCCATTTGTATCTCATTCATCGTTAAAATTAATAACAAAATTTTAGCTTTTGAAATTAAAATTGTTTTGAATTTTAATTTTGCTAAAATTAAAAAACAATTAATTTAATTGAAATTTGTTCTGTTTTTATAAAAAGTATTTCAATTTTGTATCCCACGACTTGATTAGTTTGAAAAGAGCGTCACACCGAGGTGTAACAACATGGTTACATGATTTTGAGTTGTGCAACGAGCGTTGGCACAATAACAAGGGAATATACTCAAACGAACTTAGCGGTGACGAGCATTTGGAATATTTGAGGTAAAGCTATTCGCTTGTATACCACATGCCAGTTTTACCGCATGCGTGATTCTCACGTTTTGTGTTAAGTGCTTAAGTTTCGTATCCGAAAATTACGCAATTATGGTAACATCGTTGAGTTATCACTTTGATTAAAGTAATGGATGCTGATTCCAAAATGGCATACTTTTCGCAACGTTAACGCATTTAGCGTTCAGTTTTGTGCAATACTCGATTATACGCCGAGAGGTGATTCTATCATTTGACTCTCCAAGGACGAAAATTGAGTTAGCAAATTCAACCTTAACTCCGCTTAAGATTCAATCAAGTTAGAAATGTGCTTTTTAATGAAAAAAAAAAAAATTTAATTTCACACATTCAAAAGATATTTTTTCAAGAAAAAAAATCTTTATAAGATTAGGATTGCAAATTCAATTTTCAGATCGATCGAAGTCACTTGGGAATCGCAAGATCATGCGTGAGTGCATGCCGAATAGTCTTCTAAGTTTCTAAGTGAAATTTCGAAACGTGATTTGAGTATATGAGCTTGTAATTCGAGGCGCAAAAGGAGGCGATTAACATTTTTCTGTCTTTTGATCTCAGTGATTGAACTCCTACTCACAATGCCATAATTTTGTCCGCCGCGCCCGTCACGTAAATGTTATGATTATTTATATAAACGTTTATAACCATGAGAGAGTGCAACAATTTTGCAATTCATAATCATTTTCGTTGCGGAATTTTCCAATTTTCTTAACCACACAGTCAAATGTTTGCTGAATAATCGTAACATATCGTTGTAAATAAATCAGTTGCTGTCAAAATAAGAAGGAGATCAGAAGAGAAATTGATGGAACGATGTAAAAATTAGTGAATGTTAATTCGCGTGTGAGAAGATTAAATAAAAAAGAAAAAAAAAAAAGAAAAACGTTCGTCAAACTGTTTTGCTGTAAATATTTTTCATGTAAGATGTGGTGTTATCATTTATTATCGAATGATTATTGTACATAGGCATAATGAACATAGGACAAGAAAAAAATTTTTAATGTAATATTATATCATATAAAGATATATGTAATAACAGTACCACGTGATCTTTATACATTCGAGTTAATAACAGCGACATCTGTACTCTTCTTTAAAGATAATCCGTGATTTAGTATTGAATATCAAGCTATGTGATGTCATGTACCTATTAATACAACGTTGTACATACCATAGAGCAAAGTGATCTGCATATTATATGATTGATAAATTAGATGTATCTATATACATTTCGAATTATTGTTTCCTTTCTTTTTAATAAAAAAATCAACCCTGGAACATTTTTTTTTTTTTTTTTTTTTTTTTTTTGGATCACTATAATTTTGTACTACCTTTATTCAAATTTTAATTAATTTATTAATTAATTTAAAATAAAGAAAATAAAAAAAGATGAAAAATGATTTTTTTTTTCAAATTTTCTGTTTTCAAACCGACAAAGAAACCGTCGGTGATTGACTTTAGAATTCACTTGAAGTTCTATTCAGATAGTGATGGACAGATGAAAGAAAAGCGATGATAATTTTACAAGACGTACAAAGATAAGGCAATCGTTCAGGTAATTTTTCAGTGTTCCTGTTTTAGAAAGCTTCCAAAATACGACCGCAGTATCCGTTTCCCATTGATATGTTTATCTTTCCCGAAATTGTAACAGCCTTGTAGCTTTTCGTATGGTCAATAACAGGTCAAGTTAATTCACGGTAATTGTTTTATTTCTTCGGGATGATGTTGGCCTGTTTTAGGATGTTGTGGGTCACTGCTAGCTTTCAACTTGCCGGATGTGGCTGGGTTTACTGCCGATAATTGTAGAGCAGAAGCACAGTCGCCCAATTATTGGGGGACAAATGCCGTTTGAAGATATAAACAATAACGCCAGGTTAACGACGAACAAAAAAAGAAAGAATTTCGCGCCTCGGTCATGTGCGCGCAACGAAAACCTGATCAAGCGGTTGCGATTTTGTCTCACTTTAATGTTCTGGCAAAATATTCATTGTTAGAAATGAACAATTTATTATTTTTAATAATCTTTGAATCGTAAGCTATTTATTTTTTGCAAAGATGCACATACTTATCGCACCTCAATTTTGAGAAAATAAGTTGCAAAGTTGACAAAAAACTGATTCTTTAATGGGCGCTTATGAAGAGGTTAAGTACACTGAAAAAAAATGCAGCTATTTTGGCTGGGAAGATAGATGGTAAATTAGTTTAGAATATTTTGTTCCAAATCTGTAGAAAAATCTTACTACAACACGATTTCCATACCGTTTCGGAAATGTGATGGTGCAACTGGACACCGCGCGCGCCCTCTCTCCCACTCGGTTGTCAAAATTTCAGGAATACAAATTTGATCGGATACATTTCCGAAATTGGCTATGATCCTGTGCAAATTCAGTACGGTGCGCTTCCATTCCTAAGTGGTTGAATTTCGAACTATTTTATATTTTTAGCTCGAAAAAATCCACATATTAATAGCTCGAACTTGTTTCATGCTATAATAGCTGCATTTTTTTTCAGTGTAGTTGACCACTTCAGATTGATAATTTTGTAGGTTAGAAAATATAGATTTTTTACAAAACGACATGAAGGTACATGTAATTCCAAGGAATTGAATGCTTGTTTCAAAAAATGGTCAACCCGAAAAAATAAAAACGATATTTTACTCCTAATCTGACACTATCACGAAAACGCCATGTGTAAGAGTGAGATAGCACGTGTACTACGCGATTCAAGAAGTTACTATTGTTAAGAAAAAATACCAATATTTTATTCAAATAATAAAATATAATAATAAAATAATAATAAAAAAACTTGAGTCTGACCCTTAAAACGAAAACAATAACTTACTATCAAATTGAACTTAATTGATTCTGAATGATTTTCATATTCAGTTGCTAACTTGACTGCTGTAACATCTTTAATTGTTCATATTTTTAAGAAAACAACGATTTAATTGCATCTATTAAATTATATGAAACTTTAAAATCAAGATTTCTTTTAACTCATTGCCACCTAATTTTTTTCTATTAAAAATATATCGTGAATGTTAAACAAGAAAAACAAAAATAATTAATGTGATTTCATATCATCAACAAAACCAACTTGAAATGAGATGGAAGATAAATTATTCACAGGGTATCTAAAATTTGTCCGCGTTGTTATAATTGGCTTTTATTTATCCGTTTACCTTGAGTCAATTCGAGGTATCTGTCAAAACAAATCTAGTCGTTAATCACTCATGAAACGCGGCCGAAGACGTTTAAAAGCCCGAGACTAAAATATCCGGAGAGAAAATCTATCGACGAGTCGGGCATAAATCTCAATGAACGGCGTTGCGGGTTGACGTCTTTGTCATCCGTGCCAACGGAATCGTACATCTTGTCCAGCCGAAAACAGGTTCCAGCGGTTTTCTCAAATGTTTGACGCACTATAATTTTCGAGAACCTCTCGCGGTTTATCCCTCTCGTTTCAACATCAAATATATTCCCTGGACTTGACGCGTCTTTTTGCAATCCCGCAGACCATTTACTTCCAACTTGTGATTACATGCATCTGTGACCGGTCCAATCAGAGATGCTAAAATTAATCATTTTTTTGTTCCCCTTTTTATCTCCACTTTTTATTCCATTTTTCATATCATTTTTTGTTTTCACTTTTTCAGATTTTTTAATCAATTTTTTCCTGGTGCAACCAATTTGAGACTTTTTTTACACTTTTGAACGACTTTTAATCAATTTTTTTTTCATTGATAATAAAATTCATTTGTACTTTCATGTCTGGTCAGATGCAATTTTTTTCTGTGCCTAAAATTGTCATGATTTAATTCTCGTAGTCTTAATATTTTTTTCATGAAAGTGTGTAGGGTTGTTATAGGCAACCGTCAAGGGAAAAGAATCGCGGTTGCTCCTCGCGCAGTGGGTAGACTAGCGTGAAACGCAATCACAATAAATTTTCAGTACATCGGGCATGTGTACAAACTAACATTTCATAAACATTTGCATCTCAAGTGTTGATCTACAGAAATACACTTTTTAATCTTACAAACCAAAAAAATTTTTATTCATTTCATATACTAAATTAATTATTAATCTATTAATCGGTTACTAATCTAAAACGCTTTTTGTATCTTAAGATAAACGTTTGGCACAATTTTTTTCAAATTTTTTTTTAATTAAATTAAATTTAAAAACAAAGGTAATTACAAATATCCTTAATAACAAAAGGTGCAAAATTGCTGATTTTATCTACCGATTAAAGGAGCACAGATCTTGACAAATTTAAAACCGATAAATCTCCCAGGTTCTAAGTGTGACAAATTGGTGGCGATAAATTAAAAAAAAAAGCAGGAAAGAAAGGTATGGTTGAGCAAAACACTTTGGCAGGTACCAAATGATACGTTGTTGTCAAAAATTGTATCCGCGCACTATCAATTTTCATTTCCGCGTCACGAGGCCGTCGGTATTGTTGGCAATTCTAAGCATCGGCCATTAACTATTCGCTTCCTGTTTCTTGAGAACTCGGACGCGTTTCCATTTCCGATAGTTTTGCGGTGAGACAATGAGAGGCCCTGCGAGGCACCGGAGTCCGCAGCGTTTCGGCCTCTCATTTTTGTTTGCCTTAACGCGCCGGGGCCGGCCGAAATCGCGCTCAATTTTTGTAGCCGCCGGTTTAGTGGCTCTAATTACGCCGCTCGATTTAAACAACAGCTTACACGAGATTATAGGATATCGAACGGAACCAACTTTACAAAACTCTCTTTATTTGGTCCGCGTCGCTGTTTGTCCTCGAGCAAGGTTCCGAGCAAAAAAAGGTTCTAAAAAAATTAAAAAGTTGCTAGACAAACTCATTGATCGGTCGTGAAAAAAACGCGAGTACAACATAGATGGCAACATCTCAACGCAAATTCGACAGCGATGGATTTTGTTTATTTATTTTGACACCTCGGCTTGAACGTGAGTTAGTTGATTTCGCAGGGTGTAAGCGCTATTCTACACCAGTATTACACTTTCATGTGTCTCGGCTTGTTGTGTCTGCACCCCATATCCATTCCAATGACAGATGACAGATGCACAGTCAACAATTCTAAAATAAAGTGGCTCTCCTTTTCATCCCACAAACTCCTGACGTATAGTCTAGCTGATTTATACATCCGAGTACAGTGTATTCCACTTTGGTTCTATCATACAGAAATCCCAATTTTCATTTTCCAATCATAATCGTGTTGCCTCTTATGATCCTGTCGTATTTTCCCTGCAAAATAAAATATTTGAGAAAAAAGAAACAAAAACTTGTTGAATTGTAAATTAAATTCATCAATTAAATGTTGAAATTAAATCTGTACCTTCCTCATCTTCGACCGAATTTTTACGTAGATTGAGTTATGAACCGAACGCCAGACATCATTGAGCGAAACGTGCTGCCTGTGAAATCTTCTGGCATAAATTGCATTGGAATAAAGTTCAGCCCCCCGGTGGGGCGGCACGTGAACTGCACGGAATTTGCACTTTAATCACTTACGAATAACGAGTCTCGCTCCGTTCAAATCCCCGGAGAAAAATCCCATCTCCATTTCATAGGACGAGACGGCAGAGCGCACACTCACCATTGTCTTGGGTTTGTTTTATGTATCCGATCTGTGTGATCCGCACGTTTTGTTTTCCGCTGCTCTGTTTGCTGTAATTCGATATGTAATTTCAGAAAAGACAGGGGCTGATGCGCGCTCGGGTTATGACTTGATTAAATAGTCAAGTGAATAACTCGCCATAGTTTTTCCGTCGTCCAAACGAAGATTAATCCAAGTGTATTTATTCGATTGCATCTGTTATTAATGAAGTAACTAGATCCCCCTCCCCCTCCCTATTTACATTATTTTAATTCACTTAACATTTTTTGTATTACAATTAATTTCGATGTAATTAATTTAATTTAATTTCGCCAAAACAATCGAATTTTGTAAAATAATAAAAGAGTGTCACATTTACCCCACGGTGTCAGAATTACCCTAACTACTATCAATCTACAATATCGCAATCGATGACAAAATGTTTAATACAATGTAAATTTTGTATAAGACTGAACAGATGAAATGAACAAATAAAAAATTATTTCTTAACGTCTGTGTAAACATGCAATGATGCAGGGACCGGGGAGGATATTTCCCCCTGGGTATACGCTGCAGGTTGATGCGATCATGTATGTAGCTCGTATTGCGAGGACAATGACTGAATCGTGTAAGTAATTCTATGCGCCATATAAGTGTAGGAGAGTTTGAGTATTGGCTTTGTCCGCTGGGACAAAACACCGTGCTGCAGCTCGTTTCGTGACATTTTAATATTTGATGCGATTAAACTCATTCGGGCCCGCCTCCAGTAATTGGTTTCTGATTAACAGTTGAGCATCCAGCGAATCATCGAATGCGATTACACTCGCAGAAGACCAGTCACGCTATAATGGATGAAACTGATCGTTTAATCAAATGATTAATTATCAAGTGTCCGCACGCCACTGGTGGACCGGTATAAAATTTTAGGGACGGACACACTTTTCCTACTCGAGTTTTGTCCAGACATATGTTCAGCGAATTAACTTTTTTTTTTCACCATCCTTCCAATTTAACCGTCCCAATTTTGAACCTGCGAAACAAACGGGAAAATCAAAAATGAACAACCATGAACAAACATTTGTAAAAAAAATTGTTTGACCCTTTCGACGAGAGAAGAGTTACATCTTAGGTTCGGATATTGACGAAGTCTTACGACTTTCGGGGTAATCCTCGGACTTAGAGATGTCCGTATTGAGCTGAGTTTCACTCTATCTTGCGTTGACAGGCAAAATCCCTCACGTGCCTAACACCAGCAGCCGCACCATGAAACGATCCTGAACCGCTCGACGTCCGTCCAATTAGGAAAGTGAAAACTTGATTAACCACTCGATGAAAACCAGCATCAAAAACTCTGCAACTTCGCCGTTCAATGGATCTCTTTTCTGACTGAAAAAAAAAAACAGTTATTAAAATACGTGAATGATCGTGAGATATAAACATCAGAACAAAATGTAATTTGACGTTGCGTAATTCGACAAGGTGATACACCAAAAAGAGAGACGAGAAGGAAAAAAGAGCGTAGGTTGTGCTAATTTTAAGAGGACCATTAACGGTACGCGCGTCCCTAGTCATTAAGATAAGAGTAAGTGCTACTAAGTGTCCCGTGGATAAGAGACGCGAGCGGTGCGGATGCGCGCAACATCTCGAGAGCCCGAGATGCAGATACAAGACCGACTTTCGAATTATGCACTGTGTGCACCAATAATGGCAATTCCACGCGGATACCGCGGCTCCGTTACAAGCGTCATTTTCCCGCGCGATTCCGCAAAGTCCATGTTCGCCAAAATTTATTGGCCCAATTATAACCGAAGCTACATGCACAACTTTTTGCTACGCTCTTTTTACGCTGCATTTTGCATAACTGATTGGATACCCGGATAACAAACAAATTCTTTTTACATTGTTCATCGGACCATATTTAAGGTCAAGATCTAAAGGTTCATATAAATACACACCTGAAATTTACTGGAACAAAAATAAAAATTTAGTTTTAATCGTCGACATTTTAAGAGAGTGAAAATGTTTTACTTAAGATCTGAGATTCAGACTTTTTTAAATATCGCCTGTTATAATTTTTTTTTCCTTGATCGACACCATTTCTGAATTTGACATATCGAAGATAAAAAAATTTTTAATTATTTATTCGATATGTTATCCTGAACAAAAATAATCAACGATCCTCAACAGATTACATTTTTGGGCAAAATTTCAAAAAATAATCCTCCCCGGCGGGGAATCGAACCCCGGTCTTCCACGTGACAGGCGGAGATACTGACCACTATACTACCGAGGATTGTGATAACGTGGAAATTTAAGTCCGTTATGAACTGAAATCTCAATATATTGCTAATAAGACAAAAAAAAATACACCCATCCGCTTCTTAGTGGGACTATTTAACCAAAAAAATTGCTAAAATTAATTTTCGGTAATTTTTTAAACAATTATGCTTTAAAATTAATTATAAGATACAATTGTGAGTGTTAAAGAGCAGGAGGAACATTACTGGATGGTAGCGACATCTACTACACTAGCGCCGCCGAAGATCTATTTATTACCGACTAATGGGCTGTATAATGTAGCGTACCTTCGGTCGGTAATAGCAGTTAACAAAATGATAATTTTGAAAAATTTGTTTACTTATAAGAATTTTACAATGTTGATGTAAGATATTATGCTTCTTAAATACAAATCAAGAACTAAGAATTAATAATTATTAGCAAATATACAAATGAATGATACGTAAGTTGAACTTTTTTAAAGGCGACACAGAACTCTAGTTTATTTTTGTTCGGTAATGATGTTTAGGAAAACTTTATAAAATTCACATCGAAATTTCAAAGTCCGAAAGATGAACTTTTTGTATTTTTTTTTATTGTGAACATAATTTGCTCATTAGAAAAGTAATTGAAAAAGTCAAGTTTTAATAATTTTGAGAACAAAATTGTAATGATTTTTAAAAATTCTTAATTAAAATCAAAATTTTTTATTTTTTTAATTTTAAAGAAAAATCTGTGTTTCCTAAAAAGTTCAACTGCACAAGCAGTTGACGGCTCTCGAAGCTTATTTCACAAATAATAATAATAATACAAATGAGAACTAAAAAAATAATTAAATGAAACTGTCCATAACATTAATCTTTGTACTTGAACAAAATGCTAATGACGTACAAAATACAATCAATCATTATATTATTACAGCGTTATATTTCATAGTTAAATTAAATTTATACTTTCGCAACTGAGTATAAACTCGGAATAAAATCAATTCATGCTGCAAACAACACAAGCAAGTATTGTAGGAATGCAACCCGAAAATGATGAACAAGCGTATGCAAATCTGAGATCGGATTGTACAAAGTAAAAATATTTTTTTTTACTTTACAATTGTCCATTTAAATAATAATAATAATGTGAGAAAAAATTAGTCGAAGAAAGAAAAAGGGAACAAGCTGGTGCGAACTTTTGTGCCAATGCATTACAATTTGTACAAATTAATGTGTCATTCGATTTCGGTATCAAGAGACTAAATAAAACAAGTATAAATAATGAAAACATGTTCATTATTAAAATGATTGATTAATGAAGTAAAATGGAATTATCATTGATGGGGTTATCTACAATTTTTCTTTTTGCATTCAAAATTAATAACAGGCACAAAAGCAGCTCTCGTTCGCTTTTTTTAACAATAATTTATCATAGCCGCCATAATCCATTAATTTAACAATTCATACTTTACGAGCATCATACAAAAAAAAAACTATCATATTAATCAACCATTATAGAACTATAAATCTGCTTGCCTTAATATAAAATAGTTTATACGCAAACTTTGGCTCGGGTACTTTGCAATGTCACATAGGAACATTTTCATAACAATCTCCAGTATTAAAAAATGAGGCTTTCTTGATTTATGTCAACTTAACACTAGATCTCAAAGTACACCTACATGATCTGCTTTATCACCTATATAAATATATATAAACTATAATCAAACTCATCATTTTTCACTTAAATTACGATTCAAAGTCATTTGTTGTGCAACATAAAATGTCTATTACTACCGTTCACAATGTTTTCTGTATGAGAAACAAAAATGAAGATTCGAGTGCCGAACCCATTGTTTTTTAAGTCGAGTCTGAGTTTGTTTGTCTAACCAAAGGATAATCTTCAGATTAGATCTCTACACGCAACCCTGAGGACATCTCTATTAATCACAATTATTGTCTTTGATCCGACCAGGGATGTAAATTTGTCGTATAAAAATGATCTGCTTACAAATCTATTTACAAATCTTATGTGCAAAATTCTTAATCTCAAGGACGAACACAAAACGGAACGATCATGATACGAAGAAAAAAAAACCAAAAAAAAAAAGGAATTTCGTTTTGAATCTATATCAGTCATTATTCTCGCGATTAAAGTTATCTCAAAATTTGAAACGAATCACATGATTACTGCCTTACTTACTAAATGTTATAATCAAACCGGAACATGATTTTTCCATTAAATATCGAGTTTTGATGTTTTGTTCAATAAATAACATTAATCGCCGGTTCACAAATCTTTTCAACGGTAGTAAAAGAAAATCGAGCTTGGGAGAAAACACAAAACATTTTTTCAAGTCAATCGAAAAAACTGAGTTTTCTCTAAGTTTGTAGAAACTTGATAAATTAAGGGGCGCTCGATTTAAGGTAGCAATGATGACCAACGGCTCCTCCAGACTTCCTTTTCCCGTGGAAAAGGATGGAAGATGAAATATAATACGTTGAAAAGAAAAACAAACCGGCGATTAAATGGCACGCTGTTAATCTACTTCTTTGGCACGATTGGAGGTTGAGAATCGGCTTATCTCGAACGGCGTTTACCAGTCGAGTTTCTCGACTCCTTCAGAGCTTGAACGGGCGATGTCACATCGCCGCCTCGATTTTCTGGACAATACTTCAAAGTGTGAGCATTGTCGCCGTTCTGCATACAAATTGGGCAGGTGTAAGCTCTGAAAATAATAAATTCAAATTAATCGGATGAATCAATTTTCAAAAAAAAAGTTAAAAAATGGTCATATAATTACAACAAAAAATTTTCTAGCAAAAAGGACATTTTGTGGTTCACTTTCTGACCATTTCAAAAAGTTCTCCAATTTTATCAGTACTGAGAATATTTAATATTTGTAGATTTTAGATTTATACAAATGTATAAAAATATATGAAAATTTAAATTTGTATGAAAAAAATACCTTAAAACGGGACAAACAACACGTCCGTCTTGATCCTTGAGTACATGCTGGGTATAAAATTTGGCGTCCTCGCCATTATTTTTACAGAAAACGCACTCGGTCGGCAGCGGCTTCTTATTTTTCTTCGATTTCTTCACCGCAGATGGTATAATTCCTTTTTCCAATTCCGGACAGTACTCTGTATCCAGGCCATTTTGTTTAAACTCCTCTCTGATCCCCTCGGCTGAAATCAATTCAGATCGAATCACTCATTTGAAAGATAATTTTTAAATCCACCTAGATTATAAAATTTGTTAAACAACCTTTTCTAAAATTTGGATTTCAAGTTAAAATTTAAGTTGATAAACAAAAACGTAAAACTCGTGACCACTAGACAATAATATTTTCTTTATTATGTGTTTTTAAAATGACAAATGTAATATACTTTTGGAGAATTTTTATTTTTAGATGAAATAAATTCTTATAAACATGATTATTTCATTTGAAGGAGTCAGTGAGGGACAGATTTATGAAAGATTTCAAAGAAATGCGATAAATTGCTACAATTCAGCTGAGTCGAATCAAAAAGATCATTCGGGGAAGAAAACATTTTGGCACTTGAAATTCGGAGTCGAGTTACCGGTGTCAAGTTGTTTGTGGTGTATTGTGACTCACATCTCTCCGCGGTGTTATTTAAAATCATATGGAGTCGATAGTTTTTAATTTCCTCATTTCAATAATAAAATTCAATATTTTTGTTTGAATAATATCCAACACAGGTGTTTCAGCGGTTTAGATTTTTTGCTGGCAATTAAAACTTTTTTTTAACGAAATTATAAACAAACATTTTTTTAAAATCAACCGAACGTTTGAAAAACTCGACTTGTAAATATCTTTTTGTTTACAAAATATTTATCTGTAATTTATTCTTTTCTTGTCCTTCATTGTCATTGAACATGATTAGATAGTTTAATTGTTTATATAATAATGTTATTTATTTAAAAAAATGTATTCAAATGAAAAAACAAAACATTATAACATTTATAAAATTGAAACAAATTTTTTGTTTGGTTATATGTTAGAGAATTCAATAACTTTTCAACAACGCTCTATCTCTAACGCCAAACGTAAACACAAACCAATACCAAGGTCGGACGAGAATCAACAAGTTGCCATAAGTACGGCAACACACATCCAAACATTTGTTTCAAGCTGAAAATCAGTTACAACAATGAAAATATAAAAACATCAACAATAAACAATTCTTGAGAAAAAAAAAAAAAAAAAAAAAAAAAATGATAACAGACAAAGAGAACGAGATGATATAAGAGTTGTGCGAACAAGTTGAGACTTGCTTCGACCATACAAATTTCGGACTGACTTTTTTTCACTTCTTTTAATGAAAATGACAATTTTCTTTTGTAGCAAATTATGGTGACGGAATAAGTATGAAATTAAAATGTAAACAAAAAATATAAACGAAAACAACGCGTTTTGTTTATTTTCTACAAGGTCACAGCAACCAAAATCGAATGACAAAATCTAACTTGATATTGACTGAATTTTTGTAAAAGAAAGAACAAAAAATGTTGTTTTCAAACTTACTTCTTTGTCGGGTTTCTGAAACTTGTTGCACGGTGAACTCTGCGAAAAGTCTTTTCAGTTCATCTTCCAAGCTTGGGTTGTAGGGGTACAAGCAAGGTTTGTAGTTTTCGGTGGAATAACTCTGGCCGCACATGTTCCAAGAGGGTTTGTAGTCGTAGGAAGATCGCGGCAATTTCATGACCTCCATTTTGGCGAATTTCATTGTCAGAGTCAATCGACAAAAAAGTAGCAATCGTTTGTCAACAATCGCGATGTTGATTCCAAAAAAGAAGTACAATAATTAATAATAAATTATAAAAAAAGGCGCGATTCAGTTATTGTAAAAGTATATAAAATTATAAAAATGTCGATCTGCCGGAAACGTCTCGATCAGCGCGCACGAGTGATTGCGTCAACCGCCACTTGATTACTATGACGAGGCGACTGACTGAAGGCGTGAACGTAAACTAGCGCCTCGGCTCTTTGCGCCCGAAAGGTGGGAGAACTTTTCGCGCCGACTTGTGTTTTCCGACCCTTTTTCACCGATTTGAAGATTTTTGTTATAATCAACTAATTAATTTATTTTTTCATTGTTTATGGTTCGGTCAAAAGGTCAAGGTTGTTTGTGAATCCTACGATTGATATTAAATAAATTTTATTTATTTTTAGTTTGGAAAAATTGTCTCGCAACGTTTTGGTTGTTTGAAAATAAATTGTTGAGGAGAGAAAGAGAGAGAATATTCAAAAGATTTTGGTCTGTTTGTTTACATTACAGAACCAACGGAGACTTTGAAAATACTTGTTTTTTTTTTTTATATTTATCATTTTCTTTCTTTATATTATTTGTGATATTGTTATTGTTTTTATGAACAATTTTTATTTATTTAATTTTTGTTTGGAAAAATTGTCTCGCAATGTTTTGGTTGTTTGAAAATAAATTGTTGAGGAGAGAAAGAGAGAGAATATTCAAAAGATTTAGGTCTGTTTGTTTACATTACAGAACCAACGGAGACTTTGAAAATACTTATGTTTTTTTTTTTATATTTTTCATTTTCTTTCTTTATATTATTTGTGATATTGTTATTGTTTTTATGAACAAATGGATTTAATTTGAACAAGTCGATCTGTATGAATGAATGTTATATCCTCGTTCGTACATTTTATTTTGACGGAATAATATATCTTAGATTTCATATTTTTGTTGTTTGAAAACAAGGGAAACAAAATACAAATTTTTAGTTATTCTACAAAACAAAATTTTTATTTAATAATTGAAAAAAATAATGAAACTATAAAGAAGACGAGGAGATATGAAATTGGAAAGTTTTTTCTTTATTCAATTTCACCATTGTTGTTGAGGCATTTTCAGAAACACATGGGTCAAATGTCGTTCGACCTACGTTTCAAGGTCGTAAAATTTTTTTTTCTTTTGGTTCAGCACACCAATGGAATTCAACCCTCTAAACAAAGATGGGTTTTGTTTGACATTCGAATTTGATCGCACATTTTTATCGAAATATAAAGAAAATTTATGGTCTTAGTTTTCGGAGTTTTTAATTTTCCAATGTAAACAAAACAATTTTCTTTATCTCGGCACTTCAGAAGAAAATTAACTCATCTTACACATATGAATAAAAAAAACTTATTTCAACGTTTTGACGATGAAAACACAGTTTTTATTGAAAAAAAAAAACTAAAATAAGTTTATATTTATGAATTCTGGTGTTTTTTCAATTGTTTTATTTTGATAATATTTTGTATATTCATTAATAAAAAAAATTTTTTTATATTAAAAATTAATATTTTTTTTTACAAAAGTTAAACTTCCTTTAAAATGAAATTTTTTGAATAGTTACACATTTCTGAGTTTCGCCACAAAATTTGTTTTACAAAAATTATACCGGTAATTTTCTTATTGCTGTTAATTCAGTAAATGTTCTTATCGTGCGAAGGTAATTATTATGATTCACAATGTCATCGAATCCTATCTTATCAATATTTTTATACTTCAAAGTATTAGAAAATTTACATTTGCTTCTCTCAAAAAACTAAAAAAAATAAAATAAAAAAAAAACAAAACATTATTAAAAAAGTAAGAAAATTAAACAAAACCAAAAAGTGAGCAAAACAAAAAAAGTAAACAAAAACAAAATAGTAAGTAAATTAGAAAGAACAATCAAACAAAAGTAAACAAAGTAAATAACCACAAGAAAAAAATGTAAACAAAACAAACATAAATAAATGGGAATAAATGTTTTGAAAATGTAAATATCTGAGAATAGCTGAATGATGTTGACAATTTGAAAAATTCATTTCAAAAAGTTGAACGTCAATCAATCTTAATTACAGTTGATTGTTAATGTATGCTCGCTTAGCTTTTTTGCGCACGCATTTGTATCTGCGATCAGGCTGACAATGACGTGAGACTCGCACGTATGCATAACTGTGAAACGGGTCTCACTCGTTTTCTTTTTCTCAACTCGTGAGTTTGTGATTGAAAAACTGTTATCGCAAACCTGCGCTCTGTGTTGCCTTTTTTTTGCGTGCCATCAATTTGTATTACGCATTTCTAGAACACTCAACAATTCACAACAATTGTCATTCTTACATATCAAAATTACTCATTTCCCTCTCGAGATACAATTTTTTTACTGTTTCCCACAATTTTGAATTTGAATTCAAGTTTGCATTCTTTTACCTTGAAAAAAAATCTAGTATTTGTTTGCATCTTTAAGAGGGAACTCGAAAGTTATATTTGCTAAAAATGTCATCGGCAAAAGAATGTCTGATAACTACTGGAAATATTCTCCAATTAAATGAGTTGAAATTGAAAGTCGGATTAAATCCCAAAGAGGAGGTAAGTTTTTTTTAATTCAAATCTTGGTTTCATCGTTTCATTTGAAATTGTTGTCGAGTGAAATCATTCGATCAAACTTTTTTGGAGGTTATGTATCGTTTCAATGAAATATGTTATCTGCCTTAATAAATAATTCATTGTCAATAAAGTTACTAAAAATAAGATTTAATAATTCAACAACTTCGTCGGTTAAATTTTTTGAAAGTCATATTTCATTGTCGATGTTTTGTTTTTCATTTTCAGCTCAAAGAAACTTTGACAATTGTTCTCGGCCAAAACAGCAAGGGTGATGCTATTTCAGCTGTGAGTATAATTTTATCCCTATTCTCTCTAATTTTATTTTGCAATCAATGAAAAAAAATTTTTCAACTCAAAAATATTTTACAGACCAGCAATCTCACATCTGAAAATGTCGATAGGAAGGAACTGAAAATAACAATCAAAGTTTTCATTTCTTCAACAAAAGCTGATGTTTTGAGAGATGCATTGGACAAAGGTAAAAATTCAAATAAATAAATATCGGCGAAAACAAAATGAAGACAAAAAAATTTATTTGGACAAAATGTTGTTTATTAATAACAATTATTTAATAACAATGACTATGATTGTTAATTTAGTTGCATTTTTTTTCAGCGTTTGATATATTGCAGACAGATACAATAGAATCGTTGATACTTGCCTTTGACAAGCCAGAGTCTTTAGAAGACGAATTAACAGGATTGCAATTACTCTGGACTGTTATTGAGGAATACGTCAATTCTTCAAAATTGATGTCTGTCGGAGTTAGCGACGTTGACACCGACTTATTCATCAAACTTTTCAATTGGTCGAAGGTAATAAAACATAACATTACACGAATACAAAATAACTAAAACCTGCCGATCAAAATAAAATTTATTAGTTTAATTAATTGTTGCAAAAAGAATAGAAATAATATCTGTTTGTTCACAGGTGAAACCGAATATTATTCAAATCAATTTGGACGCTTGTTGCGTTGTGCCACCAGCTTTACAGGCTTTTTCAAAGGATAATGATATAATATTATTAACCCACAACGACCCCCGTCGTACGTTCACTAAACTCAATTAAAAATTAAAAAAATTTTATCGTGAGTAAAATAATTTTTGTTTATTACAGAGATACTTCCAAAGGAAACTGTGAACGAATTATATGGCAGTGGTGCCTGTTTGGATTGGGTACTGCGGTATCAAGTGCACCTGAAATGTCGTGGGGTTTTGTCATCGAAGGGTTACTTGGTGCAGATCAAGAAATAACATCTCACAAATCTTGTTCTACTTCATTCCTTATATAAAAACGAAACAAGGATTTGTATCGTTAGATTATATTTAAAACAAAAATTATTTTTACAATGTTATAACAGAAATTCTAATCACCAACTGTAGTCACTTTGCTCGTTGCTCGATTGTTACGGTAAGCGCAAGCAAGATGGCGCTGGTTGTACATCTATGAAAATTATTCGGGAAACTTGTAATATTCGTATAAAAAATGGAACTTTTTTACTGTCAGTATCAGTTTAAACCAAAATTATTGATGGTGCTTTGGTTTTGAAAATCGACAAATTATTTCTCTTATGAATTTATAATTTGAAAAATATACCGATTGGCATGAGTTTAAATTAATACATGGAAAAAAAAAGAGTTCCAAAAATGAATTGTCAAATTTACTCACAAACCTCTAAAATACGTACCTCTTTTCAATCTTAAGATCTCCAATATGGTGTTTAGATATAATTTGGTGCTTAAGTTTGTAACTCCGTTTTATTTGTAAGAAAATATCACAATCAAACTCAGAGATGATCAAAGGTGTAAAAATTGCCACTATAAAAGTATTAAACATAGCATATACAATCACTAATGTAAAAAAAAATTGAAAACGATATTAGTAAAGACATTATATTTTTATAGTTGGAAGTTTTGTTGTGTTCAGGTAGAATTTATTAGGAGATAAAATTTGTATGAAAATTTTTTACGAACTAAGGTGTTCAAATTATGCTATTTTAAACTCAGTGATAATTTGTAAAACGACCAGATTCTTTACTCAATGTTTAATAAACCAGTTCACTAAAAGAAATTAAAAAATACATTCATAAGATCAAACTTTGATTTTATGTTGAACTTTAAAGTGAAAACGGAACGTCGTATTAAAAACTATAAACATTGTCATTTTCAGGTACCAAAAGCTTGGATGATCAAGGGGCTTATTCTGTGCTGTATAAATTGTTTGGTCGGAAGAGAGTGCCGGAGGAGCAAAACAGCCCCTTCCATATTTTCATCAGAACTTTTGTGTTCGGAGGACAATGATTGGACGTCGCGGACAATCGATAATAATAAGCAGTTTTGTAAACGTATCGGTACTACTGGATAGTTGGGGTACAAGGTGGAGGAAGGATGCGGGCCTCGTGTTCTGTTGGCCGGTTGTCGTCGTGGCTGTTGTGCCGCCAATATATATGGGCGAAAAATTTTTCCTTTTGCTAGCCGGGCTTCGGATCTGCGAGGAGCCCTTTGCCGCGCCGCACCGCGTCGCGACAATCGACAGAGACGGAGGTACGTCGGCGCGCGTTCCTTTTTCGCCGTACGTTTTGTCCCGGCCGGTTTTATCATCCTTCTCGTTTTCACCCTTCGCTGCGGCGGTCCCCGGTTAAGCCGCAATACTATGTTATGCCTCGGATACCGCGGCTCTGACATACTTTGTATGTTAATGCCACATAATGTCGGTTTTGTTCCTCTTTTCAGCGTTTATCTCTTTGCCCAAGCTTTTGCGTACGCCAACCTGTACCGGCTACTACCATTTTGCACTCCTCTCCCTCAGCCCTTCTTTGCCCCACGTTCGCAAAAAAGTTTACGCAAATTTTCTTGTATTTTGCATCCCGACAGCTACCAGCAGATGTAACTTTTGTTTCAATTTTTAACCTAGCTCTGATAAATCAAAATTTATTTTTGTATTAAGGTAGTTGTACCTATTATCGACATCTTCATTGATCACTTCATATAGGGTCAACCGGGGTAATTGTGATTTCTGACAGGCTAATTATTATTAACAAAATACAAGAAATGTTTTATATCAAAAGAGAATATTGTTCTCCCATGTCTTACACAAACAATACTGATGAAGTTTGAACTAAAATTATTGAAAACTTGTTATTGTTTTTTCAGTTTTTATTCAACCCGACACAAATCTTTGATTTTTAACCCATTTGGCGCCGTTGATGCGTTTTCGCAACATTTCAAAAAATCTTTTTTATTCTAATATGAAGATGCATTGAATGAATAATTTCTTTAACTATACACTCAAAGAAAACTGGAGGTTATACACCTCCAGTATATGGAGTTCTTTTTTTACCAATAAGTTGGCGTTCTTAATTCTCCAATTGGAGGTCTGAGA
>JAPYZS010001357.1:0-16746 GCA_030522925.1 Trissolcus japonicus | reverse complement strand
ATCTCGATGAAAGGAATACTGACTGGGCCCTTACCAGGTTCCAGTCAGTATTCCCGACTGGGCATTGGTACAGTGCGTCACGCCGGGCGTTCCTAAGGGCCTGACCGGGATTCCATTTTTGTTTTTTTTTTTAAATTTAATTACATTAAATAATTATTTTGTTAGTTTATTTAAATAAATTATGTGAGTTGGAACATAATTAATAAATCATTTTGCAATTAATAATTTATATAACCACACTTATAATTAATAACATATATTTCTATATTTTTGGCACACATCCATCGTATAAGTGAGTTTCCCAATAAGAAACATAGACTGGAAAGTCCTCATAGACTACTGGATAAGACAGTGTTTTTATCACCGCGGAGGCTTGGGTACGAATCCTCTAATATCGAATTTGGTTTTTTCATTAGAAACCTCAATTTTAATGGCTTAAACTCAAAATAAATTAAACTATAAAGAAAATTTTATTAATTAGTTATTAAATAAATTTTTTGTTTGTTTATTTTTAAAAATGGCAATCCCGACCAGGCCCTGGTCGGGCCCTGGTCGGGTTAAACAGGATTCCCAGTTGGGCCCTAAGGGACGCCAGGCGTGACGCTCATACACAGTGCCATCCTAGGATTCCATGCCGAGTCCTTATCTGGTCGCATGGTTCCCTGGTCAGGCCCGGTTTCAGCCCGATCGAAATTTCTACTTGGGATGTAAAGCAATTAAAAAAATGGTTGGTTTATGTTTTCACATTTTTGTGAAATAAATTATTTGTAAAAAAATTACCATGTTCATCAAAATATTAGAATGATGAACGTTTCTTAAAGTACCAATTAAAAAGTATAAATTGAAAGAGTAAAAAATTTGATTGAACGATTTTCCTAATAAAGGCCACCTAATAAAGTAAGTGTAAAATATAATGCGGCTACGAGAAAATTTAAAATCATGCCTGGAAAAATTCATTTTCATTAAGCCATGACTTATCGGAATAAGAAAACCGCCTGTTTATTAACTTGAAGTGATTCCAGTTTTTTCAAGCTGTGAATTAAATGACGCTCTTTGATCGGCCAAAGAAAATGATCGAGAGCAATTTTCCATTGGGCAATCCGCTCCTCATAATTATCGTAATTGTCTTTCTCGGTACTTTATTTGCTTTGGAGAGAGCTGCGAAATAACCTCTCTGGTTACATCTTAACGAGTAGTTCATACATTTGAGCTTTTAATATATGGCACTTACGTTATAACGTGTACATACTTCAGCTTGCAAATAATATGCAGATTATCACCATAATGTCAGCTAAAAATGTTCCTGCTAGTCTTTTTCATGTCCATGAAAAAATTAATGACGAAATAATAATAATTATGATAATAAAAACAATAACAATAATGGAAAAACTCTTGTTAGTATATATAATTTTGTCAAAAGATAGATCTTCAATTTAATTGTATTTTTTGTTTTAGTGTGGCGGTCAACCATGCGTCGTGGGTGTCGGTCAACGAAAATCTCCAAGGGTATGTACACATTTTCACCAGTTTATCTTACTGAACGACATTTTATTACTAAAAAATCTTGGATCGGTGTAAAATGGGACAGGAAATTGAACACTTTTGCGTCTTGCATTGAAAATGTGTCAAAAGATGAAATTGCATTTCCAGAGTTTTCCAAACAATCAAATTTTTGATTGAGCTGAAAGGTACAAAACACATTTGTTAGAGGATTGTATTTATGAAGTTTTAGGTGCCTGTTCGCAACTGATTGATTTAGTTTTTTTCTTGTATATAAAAAAATTATTGCGCCAGGTACTGGATTGAAATACGAAGGAAATTTTTATATACGTTAGTATTTTTTACCTTCAAAAGAGTATAGGACCATCGCGTGACGGGCAAAATTTTTACCATGTTATTGATCTGCCTTGACCTGCGTAAAGAATTATTGCCTTTTTCTATTTACCATTTTTAGTTCTGTACTTTCCAACAGGAAATAGGAAAATAACATATGAGAAAGGTACACATGTTAATAGGCAGTAAAACTGCAATAACATTTCGCATTATACTTCTGTCGTGATAAAAGCATCGTATGCATGACGTGTCTAATGCGTCTGAAATTATATTCCCTTTTATTTTTATTGTTTATTTTATTACAAGCACTGATATACATAAATGTAATACTTTTTTTTATTTTTGCTGTATATAGTTAAAGGTTACTAACTCGTGAAGTCTTTTAACCACTTGATAACCCTAAAAACTACATCATAATACAGAAATGAAATTAACGTATAGCCAATGATGACAATTGAGAGATTTTTCGGGTTTCATTAATCGAAAATGAAGTCATATGAATTTCACTTTGTAATAGATTTCTTCTTTTTCATTTCTAAGATGCATTGTACATCATGGAATTTTAAGTTACATAATTATTGTAAAAACTATACGTTGAAAAATCATTTATTATATTTAGTTCTTTGAAGTTTGTTTACATTTTTATAAAAACAGTTTCAAATGCTTTTGGTTTTGATTTCAATGCCTGTTTGATATTTGGATTTACAAAAACATTGCAACATTCTTTTTTAAAAAGTCTTTTCAACTATTTCTACTGTTTGAAATTACAAAAAAATGTCTTATGACACCACTCTAATTTTGAAGTGCCTACTATCCACTAAGTCATTGTGAGTGACCTTTGGCAAAATTTATCACTACAGTTTATTACTTTAAGACTCTGTATGTTGCGGTGGTAGTAAAAGCTCTGTAATATTAAATATTATACTTTAAAATTTAAAAGCGCATACTCCAGAAAGTCAAAAATGAAAATACAAAAATTGTACGATCAAGATCTTCAAACATTTTTTGTCTTGAGACGAAAGCGTAACAAACAAAGGAAAAAATGTTGTGCAATCTTTTTCCATTACGTTTTTATATTATCAGGTACACAAAGATACCTGGAAGTAAATTATGAAGTTGTTAAAATAGTTTGCTGGTGTTATTAAATAGAAGAAATTATATGGATATATATATATATATACTCATAGAACTCCTCTCACATAATCGTATTACTTAAAAGCCGATTAATGAGCTCGTGATATGTCTGCAAACACGATCAAAGCTTCTCATCGACACGGAATTGATGTTGAGTTCATAATCTTTTCAATGCTGGTGTTAAAGATTTTCTTTGAGTGAATCTTGTCATGATTGGTTTTATTATTTCGAATAGAAAATATAAAATGAAAAGAAATCCTGTTTTTTTACGAAACTATAAAAGTTAGGAAATATGAATTAAAAAAAATTAGAATGGATCAATTGATTTTTCAATGAAGCCTATGATTAAGTATATACAAAAAATTGTTATTTCATAAAATTGATGGCCTCAGCAGTGCATTAAAATTGCAACTGTAATCAACGGATTTTTATGCACTCGGTTATATATGATTATGACATGATTTGTCGTACAGTTCATTAGTAGGAATTTCAGCAAACTCGTATGTACAACCTCTGCCTTTCTGTTTTTCCCCGTTTTTTATTTCACAATGTGGGACAGAAGTATTGGCGCCACAAAATTGTCTCGAAGAAATGGAAACAAATTGCCTGCGGGCAAAGATTGAGCTCACCCCTAGATATGGGTGTTCTTATAACTTTGTCTTATAAAGATTGGCTTGGAAAATCGCGTTTATATATTGTTATACACATGGGACTGTGGAGTCCCTTTTATTTCTTTGACCTTATGATTTTCCAAATAGTTGAATATTCGACAATTACAAAAGCATTCATAAACAATTCTTTCGTTGTGTTATAAAGCAACATATTTTAATTATAATGACTGAAAATATCAATTGAACAAACTGTTAATGATTTTTCAACACAATAATTTCTCTTAGAGCTCTGAAATATCAGTACCCAATAGTTATAGAAATGAACGTACATTGAAGAGTGGAATAGAGAAAATGGGCAAAGTCACGCTCGCGTCGAACGCGTGTTGCTTGTGTGATCGTGACACGGCCATTTGTATTCCACGCCTGCTTCACGTTTCTTCCCCGTGTTGTCAATTTGACAATTTCGAGAGACAGTGAACGTGTGACAATCGACTTAAGCTGTGTTTCTGACTAACAGCCAAAATAAATTGAAGAAGATATTTTGTGTCAAACGGTATAATAAAAAAAGCGCAGCGCGCACTTAAAACATTGTCGAGTTTTTGTTTGCTCGCCGAACGTACGTGCGAATTTTTATAACAGCAACCTCGCGCTGATGCGATGAGTAATTAAATTCGCCAGTGAAGCTGCGCCAACAAAGAAAAGATTCGAGATAACATGTGTACGTTGCATTTAATATATATCTCTTTTCACATTTCAGTTGAAAAATTAGATTATAAACTTATGAAAATACTAAGTCAGCAAACATTTCCTACAGGGTGTGTACGATGCAAAAAGTTCGTTAGGTGCTCTTTTTTTTTTCGTTTTTTTCCTCTAAAGTAAATTTCAGTTGTGGGTATTAAAACTCCAAACAAGATAGCGACAAATAAAATTTGTTCTTGTTCTAAGCAACTTATTTTTAAAGATGTCACAAGGATAACCCTCTATTGAAGCGGAAAGTGTCTCTTGAGCTTTGTATTATGTTTCGAAGTTGCGGAAATTTGTCAGAGGGTTATCATCAGTTTTTTCACTTCTTCGATAAAACGATCTTTAAGCTGCTTATCATTGAGGTTTGATCTTTCAATTTTTTTTTCTTTAAATTTTCATCTGAATACATTAATTAAAACAAGCTAAAACAATACACATTCTTTTAAAAAAGTATGTGTATTGACTTTAACAGTAGTCAACAACTTTTTCCATTTAAAGTTATCCATATTGGAGATTAAATACCAATCAATAAATTGCATAGAAATGTATATTAATAGAAAAACATGTGATGCAATATGTTGATCGTTAATTCATCGTGCTGGATAGAATATCCCCTCCTAACCTCACCAACACAACACAAACAAACGGATCGCCCGCACGCCAATGCATTTACAGTGGTGTCACTAACACAAAAACGTATTTTCCCACGCTCCTCGCACCGAGACGATTCGCGATTTATCCGACACGATGAGTTAATTTGAACAGAGATATGAACTATTTTTATCGAATTGTAATATAGAAATATAGTTTATCGATCTGGAATACTTTAATATAAACATTTATATTTCATTTTGTAGATAACAATGAGCTTGTTTATTGGGATGGAAAAAGGTGATTATTCTCATTCCCTTTGAAACTTGATAAACAGAGGAACCCTTGAAACGATTTTGAAATTTGCAGAATTAACTTTAAAGAATCGCTAATGCAGTAGTTCGTGTGAAAAAACAAATTTCCACGTTTCAGAAATTCAAAATTAAAATAAATTATAAATAAAATTTCATTTATCTATTGAACAAATTGTCTATTTGACAGGAATATCAGATTAATTTCTTCCTTGAATGATTTCCTTTTTAATGCCTTCTGACAACATTACCAAAACAGTTGAGGTACTATCGGATTCAAAACAAGCATCGAGCTTTACAACCAGCGCTCAGATAGCACGCACAAATTGTCCTCGTTGTGCATTCACGTAACTTGAAAGTCGTTGAAATATGAGCTTTTAAATAGTTTAGTAATTGCTTAAATCGTACTAATACTTAGTCCGCCACTTGAAATTTCGCATACCTGACAAGCGACTAACAAATGTTAATGCTTTTATATATATACAGAATGCCGCAGCAAACTTTTGTTTCCTCTATATTTCGCTCTCGGTTCCCATTCAACTTATTATTGGGTTTCGCACGTTTAGAGAAGCGGGTATATTGATAACTCGTTATTAATCTTATCAAATTCCACAGTTGAATCCTCTGAACAATTATCGACAATTTATCACTGTTTATCGAATTACATTGCACTACGTGTATCTTTCTCAAAACAATATACCGAGGTCGCTAATTTTTTTAATACCATCAAAAATTGTGAAGTTAATAATAGGCTCACTATTTAATTTTCATCGATCAAAGCGCGATAGTAATTACGCGAAATAATAGCAGTGAAAATGATCTGGCCCATTACACAATTAAGACATCTATCTCAAATAATAGATCCGAGTGTAATTAATTCACAAGAGACGTTAGTTGTCATTGAGACCTTTTGCGGTGAAGCTCTCGGTGCAACTTTTCTACGGAAGGGTGAATCGATTACTAATCCACGTTCTTTTACTTTTTCCTTCGTTAATTTGTGAAAAGTTATGAGTGTGTTAAAATTTTCTTTGAAAGTCTGAAAGTCTCTCCGAAATAACAAATTTATATATATACTCGAAAATTATTATAAAACAAGTTGGAAACCGTGCTCAAACAAATAAACAAACTTGGACGAAGCTGAGCACCGTCAAACCCCAGGGCAGAGCTCGGGATACCGTGTGATTATTAAAAACAATAACTAAGAATTATAATGGATTCATGATTTTAAGTATCCCCCTATAAATACAAGATATTCAGAAAATATTAAACATATAGTTATTAAAGAATATTAAAAAATGTTACATTTAATGTCCGCCCGAATAATAATTCTAAAATATTAATTTAGATTTATGAAAAAATGTATGAATATTCAAGAAATGTTATTTAGGCAGACGTAAGCATAATAATTTTTAATATTATCTGCTCATAGGGATAGGTTTGAAGAATCTGATTAAATTCGATTGTCTTATAATTTGAAACTTAATTGTTTTAACAAAATACTGCAACGACATGAATACCCATGCGGAGCAAGAGTTTCCGGCTAGTATTGATACATTTTTCTTTTTGCGTTGATTAACTCTGTGTCGACGAGATCATTTTTTTAAGCCAGTCGTGTTGAAAGTTTCACAACCCAAGCCACACTGTATTTATATGTACGCGCATATTTAAGTAACTCACGTTTTCCACTCGGCGTGGCTCGGAAGCCGCGGGACAAATAAGACGCGTTGATAAAAATGAACTAGTGCTGAAAAGTTGTCGAATCACGCGTCCCTGCATTTGAATTTCGTTGGTCATTAAGCGAACATCAACCCAGGCTTAGGCCGGAATTGGCGCATCTTGCAGCGTTACAACATTGCAGTTACTGCTTTTATAATTCCCCGCGACTCTCGCTGGGGGAAATAAATTCAGTTAATGTTGCCACAAGCTAACTTTTCATTCAGAAATATGTTCATAGTTGAAAGAC
Source organism: Trissolcus japonicus (assembly GCA_030522925.1). Taxonomy (NCBI): domain Eukaryota; kingdom Metazoa; phylum Arthropoda; class Insecta; order Hymenoptera; family Scelionidae; genus Trissolcus; species Trissolcus japonicus. The sequence goes on along the minus strand of JAPYZS010001357.1, from coordinate 9,559 downwards.
TGAATGACGGTTATTTTTTTTATTCCGTTTTTTTATGATGATAAAACTGCAAAAAATACTTTAAAAGAAACGTTATATTGTTGCATTTTTGAACATTCCAAAAAGTTTTTATATCTAATTATAAAAAACAGTTTGACATATTCAAAATGAGACTATGAAGTTCATTGACTGTAAGTAATTATTATTAAAAAAAATTTTTTTAAGAAAAAAAAAGACAATTTCAAATTAAAAATGTTTTGAAATTAAAAAATAATTTTATTATTAAAACCATATACCTCAAATTACCTAACTGTTTGAATAAAGCATGCTTTGTTGCAACTAAAAAAAAAAAAGAATTAAATTCATGACTTTTCTTTGAATTCATCTGGAATCCGTTGGAAGATCATGTTAAAATTCGTCATTAATTAGATTCTTTGTTTTTAATTGTTTTTAATTTCACGATTGTCTATCCAGAAGTTCGTTTGACCTTCCGTATTAGTTTAGAAAAGAAGAAGTCAAACGAGCAATCTTCACTTCTTATTACAGGTCTACCCTAACCTAATTACCATAGAAAATGAAGATAAAAAAGAGTCAAAAAGTTAAAAGCAAGCCTTATATTCGTTTCTGAATATATAAAAGGAAAAGAAATGACAAATTTAACTTAAAAAATCTTATTTAATTAAATTTCGTTAGAATTATTTGCGAAAAATTTATACGAAAATATTTACAATTTTATTGTTTTTCATAGGATATCATGACGCGTTTCGTTAAATTCAAGCCTTATTTGAAGTATCCTTTTTTGTTTAATTTTTAGTAATATACATTTTTTTTCAATTGAGGTTATTGTTTTTAAAATAAGTGTCAATAAAATAATACAATTTTAATTAAATTTGATTGACGACGATGCAATTACGTGGTAGCATTCCGTAGGACATTGTGCTTGTTTCGTGTTTCCAATATTACAATTGAATCGACAAGACGTAATTAAAATATGACAATCTTCAACCGTCGATGGTATAAAGTTAACGTATACATAACTCCAATAACAAATATTATGACAATCAGTATAGTACAATACTTATTGAATTTACTTGGGTTCTATATTGAGTTCCAAAACTCTAGTTTTGATTAAATATATTGATTCAATGTTGAATCAGCATAGCAAGAAATGGAGGAACAACGTTGTACATAAGTACATATACCGCGAAAACCCATCACACAGAGAACCTACATTTCAAAGTGTGCTGTCTACGTTTTGTTCGATTATGAACAAAATTGATGTGTTTCACAGCTCATTTTTTACATTGTCGGGAACATTTTTCATCAAAAAGTTTTGTTTCGTCTAGAATAAAGGTTAATTTTTGTGTCTTTTGATTTTTAATAACATTCTAAAAAAAACGATTGAATTGGACGCATCAGTTGAAGAGTTTACGTAATCGCATGATTTCCGCGTGATGTCTACAAAATGTGGTTCTAACGACTATACAGATACACGTTGAATATACTCAAGCGTAAGAGACTTGCGTCACAGTTTACTAGTACCGAGAAAGATAATGTGACAGAATTCACTGATTCAGGGTAAAAAAGAAAATGTTGTTCTTTTATCAAATGTTCTTATATATCAAATTTTCTTTTCACGGATGAATTTATTGTTTTATAGGATTTTTTTAGGTTCAAGGCATTATTTATGCTTTATATCCGGATTAATAAAAGGACATTTCATAAGCTTTTATTATTAGATATTCTATGCTTTTATCTTACTTAATTATTATAGAAAAAATTGGTGGAATAATAAAGAATTTATTGATTTCGAATCAAGCAGCTCGATATTTCACTAAGCCAGTCACTCAAAAAGCTCTAATTTTCACTCTTAAATTTGTTTTAAATTTATTTTGAAAGTACATTTTTACACTTCTTACAACTCACACAGCTGTAATAGACTTATCGGAACGCGAATTCCTCGAAAGAAACTGACGTACGCCTTTGCTAACAAAGCATAGATATTGTTTCAAAATCAGAGCACGATGAAGAGTTATCTCCGCACGGGAAATTGTTGAAAAAATGTATATTTTTGCTTCATATAAAACCTCTGATTTTATTTCAACCGTTGAATATATGAATATATAAATAAATAAATTTATTTATCGATTTAGCCACTGATCACTCTAAATAATTAATCCTTGAATTATTTTCAATTTATCAGTACAAAAAGAAAACTTCGAATATCTGTCAAAATGACATTTGTATTGATTCAAAGCGAAAAATAATTTAACCCGAAAAATTACCCGGACACAACTATTTGAATAGAACAGAAAACTACAAAAATGTCATTTTTGGTGAGTGATCTGAGGAAACGAGTTAATTTGTACAGCTGAAATGTTTATACGATTTTTTCTAGGTTACGCACAAAATAAGTTAAGGTTTTTTTTGCAACACGTGCGAGAAAATAACTATTTTCGTAACAAATAATTAGGATGAAAGCATCCAATTCCACGCATTGGGACGAAAGTAGGGAAGACAATTTTCGTCCCTATTTTCTTCCCTACTTTCTTCCTGATGCTTGGGATTGGCTACTTTCATCTCAATTATTTATTGCATAGATGGCTATTTCATCGCACTTGTTGCAAAAAGCTCGTGTCCATCTTGGGACGAATGTGATTCTCAGAGAATCAGAGAATCACCATCATTCGTCCCTAGATGGACAAGTACTATTAAAATTCGACGAGGAAAATTTCTCGGATTCACACGGAGTCTGGATTAGTATGACTTTTAATGATGCAACCGTTTCTTCGGCATTGTTTACAGAATTCTATCCTAAGATGCACACGAAATTTCTCCGTAGGGAAGATTTTTCCGTAGATTCTTAATAAATGATGTTATTTCTCTCGCTTTGCGGGAAAATTTCTTAAAAGATTCGACGGAGCTTTGTTTTCCGAACGTGATGTCTTTTTTGCCCGAATACTGTCGGTGTGCCTCTGCTACTGCATCCCTGAAGCCCGAGAGAGAACGCTGATTTGAATACGCTCCGTCAAACACACCGTTGAAGAGCCATACAAAACGCCATAGTCACTTTTATCATCATACCACCAAAGCGAGTTTGAATTTTAACCGAGACTGGCACGAAACGGGGCGTAGGAAATTTTTTTCTCGATAACACCGGTATACGTAACTTCGTGGATTATTTAGTCGCGTGTCCGCAAAATAAATTTCACACTAGCCTTTTGACCTTCTCGAGATTTCCACTGGTTCGAAGACGAAGCAATTAATTTACTTTCGTAAACTCAAAATCTGAAATAAAAATAATTTTTTTTTTCATAAATTATTTTTATTCTTAGATTCAAAGGATGACATATCCGTATATCATTTTAATTTCATTTTGAGTTGAATGATTTGGAATAAATGTTTGAATATGCAAGAAATCAGTGGAATTTTGTTTTTCATCTTGTCATGTAACCTTGGTATTCCCGTTCAAATTCACGTTAAACCCTTTAAAGCTTATGTCTTCGCTTTGCATATTTCCTTCGATGTTAAGGGCTCTTGCGAAATGCTACTGATATTGAGCGACACAAATGAAATGGAGACTATGTACATAATTACACCACGAAAGTTATTATACACGTGCACAAACGTTTTCTGAAACTACAGAGAAAAAACATTAGATCCGATATAAAAGAGAAGGATTCCGTTCAGAAATCCTTATTGATTTTTTAGCAATTCATGGCAAGCAGCGTTTCTTTTGAGAGTAGAATATTCGGATTAAAAGCCAAATTATTTAAACGAGTCTATTTATAATTTTAAACGCTGTGTGACCTTCCTGCAAACCTCTGCACAAACGGCGTTGTAAAATTATTAGCTTAACTTTTAATGATGAGTCTTCGCGTATAATTATGACTTAAATCAGTTTTCAACTAATGAATAAAATGAAATGTTTTTATTAATCGTCATCTGCGTAAAAAAAAAAAAAAAAACGTGCATAAACCCAAATCCAGCTTTTCAATTTAAATGAAAAAGTCATCCACGTTAACTACTTTTGGTACTGAACTCGCGTTTTAATTAACTTATATTTTTTTTCTTTATGGATTTTTTTGTTGTGTTTTATGTTAAAACGTTCCTCTCAGATGCGCAAAAGATGTGATAAGAATTGTGCATAAAAAATTATTTGTATAGTACTTATCAGCTATCTGCCGAGGAATGAAATATTGTATACATTTTGAAATCCAGCTTTTACAAAGTAACGTGGATGAAACTATCGTATATTTATTTAAATAATTATAAGGCATTATTAAATAGTGGTTCATTATAGTCAAATGCCCTTTGAGGCGATCTTCAATGGACTTCTAAAATGCCGAACTTTTAGCACACACTTGAAAGTTACGTTAGTTTTAATCGCAAACGTAAGGCATGCACGTTAAAGTTGTCGGGAACCGTTGAAATAATGTGACTGTGATTTAATATATATTTCCTGTTCGAGAAACTTTCTTTCCAAAATTGGTGCTTCGTTCTCGACTATGAAAAGTAATTTAACACGATCCCTTTTTTTACTCACTTTTTCACTTTACAAACACAAAGTAAACCCGCTTTAGAAACTTCATATAACCTGCGTCGCTCGAATTCCGGACTCTTGTCAAATTTTAATTTACAAAGAAGAATAATATTCTTCGTAGTTCTGTACAAACAAAATTGAATCTCCGCATGAGTGGTTATGTAAATTCAAATTAAGCGACGGTGTCATTTTTCAAAAAGAATTTCATAAAAATGGATGTTATGAGACAAAAATATATTCGAGATCAAACTTCTCGGAGAATCAAATCAGTTAACTGCAATATGTGATTTGTAGAAACGTAGTTTAATAATTTTTTGAACAATAATTCATATTTTATGCACTGAGAAAAATATAAACGACTGACTCATGTGGGAATAATCGACTGTCTTGTGTGAAATATAGTCGTTTTCATACACGACTCAGTCCTTTGTATACACGACTCAGTCGTTTGTATACACGTCTGAGTCGTGTAGTTTTTCTATTTCACCCGCACAACTCAGCCGTTTGCTACAAACTAGTCAGCCGTGTGCTACGCGCGAGTCAGTCGTTTCTGTTCATTATTATCGATTATCATTGATTAATTAAGGAAACTTAATTTCTACATATATTTTTTATTTAAGTGATACAAAAGGACAAAGAATCACAGGACTTGAATACACTTGATCTTGAAACTTCAAAAACATACGAAAAATACTATCACAGGCCTCGGAGTTGTTTAAACAACTTGTTCGTAAAATCCCTAGTAAAAATCTATCAGGCGTTTGTAGGAACCTTTCTTTGGTTTTTCTTCATTGCATGTTTTTTCTTTCGCTTATAAATTTGTACTCCTTCGTGTACTTCTAACAATTTTAAATCAATCAAACGGAAAAAAATAAATTATTCTTTGATTATTATAGACATTGTTATCTTTGAAGTGCCATCTTGATAAATAGGCTTTCCACTTCCAATCAACAAACTTTACAAGAACAAATTTTCACTGAAAAGTTTATTATTTACTTGAATATTGTTTATTATTTTGCAAATTTACGAGCGTTAAGTTTATTATTTGAGAACTCGTCTTTTCACCAAACATTTTATATTTTGTCAGACACTCCAAGCGCAGAAAAAAGGCCTCATTCTCAGACGGCAAGTATTTTATTTTTATTTTAATAAAGTAAAAAAGAAGAGCAGTCTTAGAGTAAGCCAAGTTTGATTCACAGAAAACTTGCAGAAAATGATGAATGCGTCGAACGCCAAGCTCATGAGTTTGTAAGAAAAAAGAAAAAGAAAAAATCGTCATTTTTGAATACTTGTGTTACATGAGCTTTATACGTATATACGTAACTTCTTCTATACATACGTGTTATATACATCTTTCATCAAATTGACGTCGTCGTCTGCAATCCGCGAACTGCCCTCCTTCTCTAACCCGAGTTGAGTTCTCAGGCCTCGACCTACATATTCACGACGTCTTGGATATTTTACTGAGACGCTTAGAGTAGATGGTGGCCGGATTACAAACCCTTTCCGTTCACACAATGATAAGGAATGCACAAAGTGTGTTTGCCATTTTCATATCTTTATGTCTTATATTGCCTTGTTTTCTACTTTAAATTTTCTTCACCTTCATAGAAAACAAAGGGATGTTCTTCAATTTGAAGATTTTCACGGTCTTTAATCTTAAATTTCATTTAATATAACACATTTTTATATCAAAGGAATATTGCATTGTATATTCTATATATAATGAAATTTAAAAATTGCCAATAAGCAACCAATTTTGGTAATTAATTTTTTCTGATTAGTGCGTATCAATGACTGCAGACGAATTGTTTCAAACCATTTTCCATTTGACTTTTTACGCCCCAATTATTCTATCGGAAAACGCCGCTTCTTATCGAAGCAATTCGAACTCCATTAACATATTTTCCCGCGAGAATTGTTTAAAACGTGTTTCACTTTAATCATTGCAATAATCTTTTCTTATCTAATGGATCAGTAAAAAAAGCTTTTCCGTTCAAATAATTGATTTTATTAGAATCTCTTGAGCACTCCGCCAGTCTAGCAAATACTCTGATTAATTGCAAGTAACTTGAATGCGAATATGTCGGATAAAGTCGGGTGACCTGCAATCAAAATAAAACTAAACTTTTGCCTTGTTAAAAAAGAATTGTCACGTACGAATCCATGATCTTATAATCACATCCATCGAATGTCGGAAAAACAGTTCTCATTGCGAACATTTCTTGTACTTTTGTTTTCGGCAATATTAATATAATTCGGTGTGAAAGTTTGCAAGTATTTTCGATGAATAAAATAGAATTGTAAAAGTTGCAGAATGTCGAGTCATTTCTATTTTTTACTATGTTGTTTTATTCATTTTTCTTTTTTTCTGGGATGACATAATTCATATATTTCCTGCAACATTTTTTTAATAAATGTTCCGTTTCATTTGAACAAAACACAAAAGTTTTAAAAATTTGTACGGTATCACGGCATGTTCCTATTAAAATTTTTATTCACGTCAACTGTAAGATTATATTTACCTTCACTATGTCACTAATAATACATTTTGAAATTTGTTGTTGGAAAGAGTTCGATAACCTTAGAAAAAAATATTCACATTTTTCATTGATTAATTACGTATTCGTAACAATATTGCAGTTTTGATTTGATCAATTGAATGTTTCACAACAATTTTATTAAGATGAATATTATGACTGTCTACCTACGATAGTCACAATTGATTTCGGTGCATTTAACACGATTCTTACTAATGATCTTCTTCGGTAGAAAACGGTACTGGAAATTCAACGTGACCCGATTCAAGTTATCAGAAATTCGATTGTTACTTGATCGCACTACATGATAAGAACCCAATCAGATTTGTATGGATTACATTTTGATTGTATACCATGATCAGGCGATTAAATTTCTCAACGAGCTTAAATCTGACTCGAATTTCGAGATATTTTTTTTTTTTTCAAGAGGTTTGTCTCTATTGTCTTCACTTTACTGTTTACGTTTGACATCTGACTAGTATTAGACTTGAAAATATGTACCCAGGTGGAACTTTGTGAACGGTTGAACGAAGGCCCAGTATTGCCTGCCGGTTGTCGACTATTGGCGGCCATTATTGACGCAATGTTGGCATATGACCAGAGTTAACGTTGCCCCTTTACTGGCAGGCAATTATCGATTGCCAGTACTGCGCCATTAACAAACCAGTACTTATCAATAATGGCGCAGTTTATGGTTATATTCTTTTAAGAACTCAGTTTACTGGGGGGAAACGAAAATAATGCCGCACAACGCCACCTACCGGTATAAATAATAACTATAACACAATTTTTTTTCATCAAATTGATGCAATATTGCACTATTAATTTGTCCACAATCGTTTCAGTACTGGAAAATGTTAAAAAGTAAACGTTGGCATTATTTTGGAGTCAACAAAACGCCAGTACTGGGCTAATACTGTGCATCGACTATCGTTTGCCAATACTGGGCTAAAGCTGCACCGTTTGTAATTGTCGGCTGAATAAAAATATTTCCATCTGAGTTGGTATAGTTTTTCTCTCGGTTTTCTGTTATTCTTGTATAATAAAGAACATTCAAATTTTCTGAAATGTTATACAAAATAATAAAAATCTAAGAAATAAAATTTAAACAAAAGATTGTATCGATTCAGACTAATCCTTACACCTTGAAAACGATTAGGATAAATAGCTTTAAAGAATGTTGTTTTTGAAGTTGTTCGTATCTCAGATAAAAGAATTTTAAAGAGAGTACCTGCATAGTTAAACTGATATGAGTGAGTACGTACGGCATCACAGTCATAAAAAGGTGACGAGATCAGTAAGGCTTGCGTTGAAAAATAGGACTTTTCGTTCTCAAAGCAAAGGTTTGGTGTAAAAAATATTTTCTTTGCAGAGAGAAGTCTTGTTTTTTTTGTTAAACAAAGGATTTCCGTTGATATTCGTTTTTCAATCAACGCCATTTTAGGTTTGCCGCACAAAATCTTTGACGCATCTCTTCCGAATTCTCTCTCTCTTTTCCTTTTTTTTTGTGGCTCATTTTTTCTCTCTTTTCCGTGTACTGGTTTACTCTGCATTTGAAAAACGCGCTTACTGTACGAAAAACGCTTTGAAATAATATAACAGCTGCAACAACGCAATTTCGCGGGATGTAATTTTGAAATGAAATTGAACATTGACGAAAAAGAGACTTGCTCTCGTTTGTTCTCATACGGAAAGTCGCGATTGAGAGTTTGTATCCACACAGTCCGGGCGTAGACGTACGTGTAAGTATATATGAAAGAGTTAAAAAACGGCCGAAAATTCTGTTATTGGTTCTTTCAGTGTTATTTTTATGTGGCTTCGTAATCCTTAATTATTAGTATAAAGCATGCATTTCAATTTATCGATTGCAGTAATAAGAATCGTGGATAGAATTGTTCATGTAAATCAAATTTTGTTAATTAATCATTAGTCACAGTAATTAATTTAGTGTTGAGCTATTTTTGAATTCTTACAATGAGAAAATGTTCGTTTGATAAATAAATAGAGATAAAAAACGACTGTTCTTGTGAAGTGTTTTTAAGCTTCATCAAACTGTCCAGTAACTTCAGTAGAAATTTCGATCGGGCTGAAACCGGGCTTGACCAGGAAACCATGCGACCAGATAAGGACTCGACATGGAATCCTAGGATGGCACTGTGTATGAGCATCACGCCTGGCGTCCCTTAGGGCCCAGCCGGGAATCCGCTTTAACCCGACCAGGACCTGGTCGGGATTGCCATTTTTAATAATAAATGAACAAAAAATTTATTAAATAACTAATTAATAAAATTTTTTTTATTGTTTAACTTATTTTGATTTTTAAGCCATTCAAATTGAGGTTTTTAATGAAAAAAACCAGATTTGAGTCGAACCCAGGCCTACGCGGTGATAAGATCATTGTCTTATCCACTAGTCTATGAGGACTTTCCAGTCTATGTTTCTTATTGGGAAACTCACTCATACGATGGATGTGTGCCAAAAATATAGAAAAATATGT
>JAPYZS010001356.1:0-16910 GCA_030522925.1 Trissolcus japonicus | reverse complement strand
TTTTCTGAAAATAAAGCTCAATCGTCTTAATATATAAAACAAAAATCAGCAATTAATTCGATCTCAATTTATATTAGTTCATCCGAGCATAATAAAAAGAAAAAAAAAATTATAAACACAAAAAAAAAAAAAAAAAAAAAAAAAAAAAAAAAAAAAAAAAAAAACAAAAAAAAACATCCCTCCGAAGCTGACAAGCTTATCCTAAACGTTTTTTTTACATCCAAACAAAATATTGAAACAAAAATTATAAGTGAAAAATGTTACATCTTGTTTCGCTCATCTTATTTCGTTTTCAATCTTAATTTTTTTTCTATACAAAAATTAAATTTAATTTGGATTTTTCCCTTGATCGCCTGTTTCTTCGGTAGGAAAACTGTTTTCGGAATCGCAAAGATTTGGTTGAACATCAAATTCACGTGACTTCCTCCGTTAAAACCGGTTCTCGCTAAATGTTTTGCCGACACAAGTAATGTCGCGCCCTTCATTTTCTGAAAATAAAGCTCAATCGTCTTAATATATAAAACAAAAATCAGCAATTAATTCGATCTCAATTTATATTAGTTCATCCGAGCATAATAAAAAGTCCATCTTTTGTTTTTTTTCCACAATGAAATAAATTATTCGTTTATTTTGTTTGTCATAAATAAATAGCCTACTCCATCAATACAATGTTACAGGTAAAAAGTAGTTAGAGGTCTTAAAATTAAGGTGACAAAATTAAGAACCATCGTTACGTTCTACGATAATAATTTAAATAGATAAACATTTTCCTATTGTTCCTATGTACACCGTTCATCTTCCTGATTTATATAAGAAATATAAATTAATGAACTTTGGCTTATTTTACGATTTGTACAAAATTGTATGCGATTTCACACGCAATTCAGAATGATTTTCTTTCAGCCTTTTGTCTTTGATACTCTTCCTCGTCTGGATTCAGCTGACAATCGTTATCGTTATTTGGTGGCCTCATGGAATTAAATCTGTAACAATTTTTTGTTCGGTTCAATTTATTAACAATCAACAAACAATCTTCATCTCTTTAACAAAATAAAAGTATCTTTTAAAAGAATCTTTTAAAAAAGTACCTTGAAAAATCTCCTTTGCAAAGTTGCCAAGGCAACAGATCGATCTTTTCATGAAGCAGCTGAGAAGCTTCTGGACTAACGAAATTCGGCGTACCAGCACCAGAACCTCGAGTTATTAATCGGCGTTCCTGATCATAACAGCAATGCTGCGCAGCAGCGCTACCGCTTCCTTGAGTCAGTAATGATCGCACACAATAAAACGCACCTGGTTTGTAAATGTCCATCCTTTGTGATTTACCGCTGGCGTCGCGCCACCGGAAATTTTTTTGCTGCCTCTTATCCCAAATTTTGTCATTATAAAATATGTTACTCGGGTAAAAGCACGGACACGAGGGTAATCGCGTCGATGACCCTGCGAGAGAAAAAAACAAACAGGTTATTCCTTTTCTCAACTATATTAATTTCAAGATGATTAACAATTTTTGATCTCATTTCTTTTTTATAGACAAAACTTGTACAGTAAACTCTTGGCTACCTTACAATCAGCTATCTTACACTTTCCCTCGTGTCGTTTATCCCTACTCCCGACTAACATAACCAAACTTTTCGCGGCGCACACTGTGAAAAATACACTTGTCAATGTCAATAACGATTGGAGAACAGCTCTTTTTAAATAAAAATCATCGAATACGTGATAAATTAATGGTTCGTATTTGTTTTTGGATTTTGTTTACATTTTACACAGCTCGGCGAGCCACGAGTGTGCCGTGGTGGGGGATACGCCACTTCTCCTACATTCGTTAGATAGCCGCGCGGCCGCCGACATTGTCTTCGTAAGATAGCCAAGAGGTTACTGTATCTAGACATTTGACGTACATAATTTGACGTTACCTAAAAATACTGCTTCTAATTTATCTTTGTGATCAATCCATCTTTGGCAAAAATCATTTGCACTTTCGCTTATCTCGACGTTCTCGTCGGCCAGTCCAGAGACGACCTCATAATCGTTCTTCAGAGTGGTGTTGTTCAGAGTGACGAACAGCTCTGTTAGCAGGTTCACCAAGCTGTGTCTCAGCGGATTGTGATAGTCCTGGTACACCGACGAGAGGGATTTTTGATATTCGTCGTCGTAGTCCCGATAGGTACCCGACAGTGATTTCGTCGATACCAGTTCTAACGTGCTGTCTATGTCAAATCCACCGCTCAACCAGCTCCCTGAATACGACAAACAAATCGAATCAGAATTTTTCACTCAATTATTGAAACTTATATCTACTAAAGATTAAGATTGAGATTTATTATTAGAGGTTGTTCGAGATTTTGTAAAAGATATTGTGGCCGATAAGGGGCCACATTTGTAAAATTTATTTCATAAATAAAATTTGTTCGGTAGTTATGATTTCTGCCATATTTGTATACATTTTTTTGGCGCTGTAGAAGCTACGGATGAGGCCTATATCGATTTTTTGATTTAAACCACTCCAACCTCAAAATTATTTTGTGATTTATTCATTCAAACGGTTCTTGGTCAGAATCTTAAAAAATCATATTTTCACTTCTTAATCGTATAACTTTATTTTTCTTTTTCGCCAAATAGAAGATTGTGGATGATATGTATCACCGCAGCCAACTTCAGAGTTGTGAGTGATTGGTATATCATCGCAGTCAACTTCAGAGGTGTTATTAACTTTTAAGGTGAGACATACAATTTCGTAAAGTAGTCAAATGTTTTTGGATTTTTAAATACTATAAATCTACTAATACAAATGCGTCTATAGCGAAAGTTTAAAAAAAATTGATTATTTCTAAGCTGTGATATTTAATTTCGAAATTGAGCAAAATGGTATGTAGATATACGTGTCATGCATTTTTACCAAAGTTTAAAATTAAACATCTCGAATTTGAATTTGTGAAACTTCTTCATACTTGGCCAAATTGTTCATGACAATCAACAATACACATGGTTAAATTTTAAATAAATTCTGACTTTTCAGAAAAAATAATTTTTTAACCTGCAAATGTGCATAAAATAATTTTGAAATTGGTATGAGGCGATTTAGTAGACAAACATTAACAACATATTACAGAATTAGTCATAAAATGTTGAAATTAATATAATTAATCATTATTTGAAAAAACAATTTTGACTGTACCACATGTCCCACCTTAATAGGGAGGAATCCTATAAAACTCGAAACTAAAAACAACAAAAATGTTTCTCATTTAACCCGGGAGTGGCGCGCATTGGTCATTTCAATCGACCGACAAAGATAACCGAGTGGGATATTTGTTGTTAGACGAAGTCAGAATAATGCGCGCGCACTCCCGGGTTAATCCATTGCCGTTGACGCCACAAGCGCCTCAACTACATAACCTCAAAGTGCGAAAGCATAAATAACAACACCAAAATAAACAACACGTACAACTATAGCCACTTTGGCTACTTCACTCTAATCAAAGGACAGAGAATATTTCGTCCATTACAGTGTGTTAATTTATAAGAAGTTTAGGTTACAAAATCTCAAACAATCTTATATCAGTACACCTTATACTATTTTCCTTTTTTTAAATTTTGTTTTGTTTTGTTTTTTTTATTTTAGGAATATGAAGTTTCTGTTTGGAATTTGGTTTCTATAAATTTTGAAAAAGAGAAAATAAAATGATTCCATGCCTTTGGATCCTTTCGATTTTCCATAATGGGACTTTTGACTGAGGACGTCCTGATTATAGAAAAAAGTTTGCACGACATTGAAAAATTGCGGATTCTGATCGTGGTTGTCCAATCTTTTGTCAGCCCTGTATGCGTTTCTCGTGACACCGTCCAGCGTCCGAAAATTATGACTGTTCTCTCGGTGTCGGTACTGTCGAACCGGCGACAGATTTTTGGTCTGAAATTTTGGCCCGAAATTTGGCTTGCCACGTCTTTGGCTATCGAAACCGTTCCTCAACTGCATATTCCTTCTGTCGCTATTCAACGCGCTTTTCCAATTCGCCGAACTCGCGTTATTCTTTCTCTCTCGTTTGTAACAGTTTGTTTTATACATACAAGCTTGGCGTCGTCGCACTTTCTGGCTCGGAGTTAACATTTTGTCTCTGCCGATTTGCCTGCGGAATTTCCTCAGCTCGATTGGAATCGATGGTATCCCACTTTCATATGATGTTTCATCCTACAAATTTAAACCGAAATTTCAATCTTTCATAAAAAAAAATTAATTACTTTACCTCGGACTTAAATTTTATTTATACCAATTTTCAAAGTGATGTACTTTTCAAAATTAAAATGCAAATTTCAACCTTAAAGAAGATTTTGTAATTTTGTATTGTCGTCAAAACTTATGTTATAGTTACAAATATTTCCCATAAATAATTGTATTATTTTAATAAAAAAAATAAAAATTTTAATTCAAGGGTCAAAAATTTAAATTCAAATTTTCGACCGCAGTATTTTTCATGTCCCAAACCCGACGACTATACAGAAGAAAATATGATAAAACCGTCTGGGGCCCATGCGGCAGATGAAACCTCAGAAATACCTCATAGAATTGTGGATCGATCCCAAGGACGTGGAAGACGTGGAAAAGTATGATGAGGGACGTAACGGCAGCGGTAATCCTCATCTCGGATCAAGTGCGGCGAAGCATCGCGGAGGTGAATTCGAATATCCTAACTGACTGGCGGCCGAAAAGTCACTGCACCGTTGACAAAAATGTTTGCCGCGCGACACCTCCGGCTGGTCATCATTAAGGAAAAAAAAAGAATGAAAGAAAAAGAAAAAACGTGTTGGCTTGTTTACGTTGCGGCCTCGGTCGGGGCTCTTTGATGTTGTTACCGGTAGCCGAAGCTTAGAGCAGGCGAGCGTGCACCAGTTTATGCGGCCGGCTTAAAACTCGCATTGTACATAGAGTGGGCTTAGAGCCGAGCGGCCACGCTGCCGATGATGACAGAACACTACGTCATTGTGCGGGCCTCAGTTAGGGTTTTCGTCTTGCGTCTCACTTTCTCCAGCACCGGGGTCCGAGCCGCTCTCCCCGTTCGTCCTCGTGCTTTGTTCGCTCTCGCACGGGGGGGACAGATTTTCGTTGAATCCCGACGATTTTCAAGAACAGAAAACCGGGCACGATTCTTTTGTGTTATCCGATACTGAATATTTTCTCGCCGGCACCATCAAACAGCTTCCAGATCACTGGGGCTTTATGGGGAATCGCGTTATCCACAGCTCTCCTTTTCTTTCCGATCAATTAACATTTATTTTCCACATCAAAGTCCGTACCCGATCCTCTCTCATCCAGCCTCCTAATTTCCATCCCATCCTTCTTCTTCTTTCTTTTTTTCTTAGTCAATTACCTATCTCTTTATCAATACTTGATCACCGTCTTATCCCCCCTATTAATCATTATTTTATGGCCCTATTTTTGCGATTTCTCCTCGTTTAATGATCCTCCTGATAATAATCAGTATTGTAAACTAAGCTGACGCGTGTTTCATCTTTGGGACCTCTTCGAAAATAAAAAACCTGTTCCAACTCATTTTTCAATCTCTAATCAATCAATTCCTGGAAAAAGAAATACATTTCTTGCAATTTGTTTTTGTTTTTTTTTCTTTTTTTTTCGTTAGTTTTATTTGTTTATTAATTTTTGTTTATTGAATTTCTTGGATCTCTTAGATTAATAGAACAGATGGTATGTTATTGAATGTTCGGCGAATAAGGAGAGAGATGGTCCGAGTGATCCAACGATGACGAACAATCGTAACTACGATCATCGATAATTCATCCCTGCGAGAGCGAGTCTCGTTTGATGTTTCGCCGACCGCGCGCTCTGCCCGTGCACTTTTCACTTTCTCGGCGTTTACGTTTGTCGCAACTGTCACGTACACCATAAGAATTGCATAAAGATGCACGCGGACACTCGCGCACTCGTTCCGGAAACCCTCGATCTACGAAGGTTCGTGCACCTCTGGCGAGGCCCGTTTGTTGTTCCTCCCTCTCTTTCTCTTCTTCTAGGCAAGCAAGGAATCCTCCGAGCGAATTCTCGTCAGCGCCTTTTCTACTCCTGTATAGTATACTCATCGCATAATCACGCTCAGTTACAGGGGTCCAAATTCGTACACAAAATTATTGAACGAAAAAAATTACTCTTTTTGTTTCTTTTTTTATTGTTAGTTCTAACTATTAATTAACAATTCATTGAAATAAATAACTTTTTTAATGCTTACAACTTTTTTTTATTACTTATCACTATCGCTAACAGGAACAGATTTTGACTTTTTTATACTGAAAATAATCAGCGACATCCACATTCTTTAACAATCATGTCCTCGAAAATTTTCAACACAACGTTCTTATATTCGTCGTAGTAAAGAATTGCCGAGTTGGAAAGTTTCGTGGGTACACAGCTAACTTCCACAATCTCGATTTTCAAATTCATGTCACGGAGCAGTCCCTGAATGAATGCGTGATTCGTCGGCTCTCGTTTTTGATTGTTTGTGAAATTACAGGTACCTTTGCACTGATAAGCCTCGTACGTTTTCGGGGCGATTATTCGCGACCCCAGTCCTATGGCTTCAAAATCAACCGTCAAACTGGTCTTTGCACACGACGATCCAATCTCACTGCTCCTTCTGGTCCTTGGAGATCTATGAGTCGTAATTAATTTTGGCGGTTGTCTGGAAAATTAAATAAAATAGATTTTTAAATTAAAAAATTGTTTTCTTTCAATATTTTATAGAATCAAGTTAAAAAAATGTAACACTTTTTTTACCTTGACTTTCGCTTTTTATTTTGGCGCGTTTTTCGACGAAAAATTGTCCTTTCATATGCGTTCATGGATTTTAGAATGTCATCCAGACGTCTTTTCCTTGAAACTATGCCGTTACCAAATTCTACATCTTCAAATTTTCTGGCATGGTCCGATTCCAGAGACGTGGGTTTGTCATGTTTTGACCTGTCATAAAATTGGTCGAGATTCTGAAAGTTTGTCGAGTCATCTTCTAATCGAACCTGCCGTTTTTTGCGAACTTTGTCGTTACTTTGGAAAGGACATTTTTCAATTCTATCATCCTCTGCACTCACCTGGAAACAATTTAAAATTTTATTTTTAATTTCAATTTCAGTTTCAATTCAATGATATTTTAACATTTCGTAGAATTTTGTTTCAAATAATAATAAATAAATAAATAATTGACAAATAAGATGACATTAAAAGGTGTGAGTTTTTTTTTTTTAGAATGATTTCTAAAGGTACAGATTACTTCTTTTCATACTTTTTCAGTGATATAAGATCGTTGACAAGTAACAAAATCAGTTTTCGGTTTGACTTTTTTACGTTTTCCATCGCTGTTGTATAGAATCAAAACGGGTTGCTTGCTGTTGTTTACATCGCTCTGTTTTCGATTATAACCAATGTCCATGGGATTTTCTGTTATAGTTGAAGCAGTTACCAGCAGACCTAAATTTGGAGCGCCGTTCATCCAATCGCCAACAGCTTGTTTCACGTTAAAAACCTGAAGTGAAATTAAACAAAACAAATTGGATTACAAATAAGAATTCATTTTTTCAATTAATATATTTCCAGTCGGGTAGTTCGCACGAAATAAAACAATAGTTCTGTTTTCATTATAACATTTGAATTTATTTTAAAATGTTCACACATTTAAAATTGTTCGCTTACTGTTAATTCGCAGGCTTTTGAAAAACACAATTAATTATTTAGTTGTATATGACTATAAAATATATACAAATACGGTATAACTTACAATACAAAGTACAAAATTCATCGGACGGATTTTGTTCATATTACGTGTGAGATTCGCAGTCGGTGCAGAAAACGTCTTTCTTATATACAAGCGCACAAAAAAATTGTATAACGAAAATTAATACTACTGTGTTCATCTCGTCAGCTACGTTACAAAATTTGTTCCGTTGCGCCCGGACGTTTCCAGTGAACATTTTGTTAAAGCTCTTTCAGATCAATCTCAAATCTTAATGTTTAATCCAAGCATTAAATTCAATACTTTTGCTATACCAAAAGGTATGAAACGAATTCAACTTTTCACGTTTTAACGTCACGCGAAAAGATAATTGTTTGACATAAAACAACGATTTTATAAAATATCAAAAGCGTTTCATTTAAAATGTAATAAAAAATATTTTCCTTCTCATATCAAAAGCTGATAAAATGTTAAAATCGGTGTAACAAAAACGTAGTGATAGACATCGTGGACGGAATGCGTTACAGGTTGCAGTTGCGAGAATATTCACCGCAGGTCGTTCACCTTTTGTTGATTAAAAAGACAAGGACCGCGCTTAACAAACAGATGTACGTTGTCGTTGGACCGTACAAATTCGGAGATCTATTACAGGCGTCTTCTGAACAGTAACATTCCTCCCAATAGACGCCGTTTTCATAGACTCCCCAGTTGCATACACCTGTGACACCTGTACTTGAAACGGATGCGCAACGTCGAATCACCTGTCGCCATCTGCCATCCCCTGAAAAAATCAACGAAACATTTAATTGTTTGACAAAACATCATTTAAACATACCCAAGTAAAAATTTATATGTCTCCATAAATGGAACATAAATGGCACATATATGCAACATAAATATCACATATATGGTTCCATATTTGTGACATATATGGCGATTCCATTTATGTGCCATTTATGCGGCATATATGGATCCATATATGTGGCATTTATGTATCATAAATGGGCTCATATATGGGCCATATATGTATTTTAATACATAAATGTCCCATTTATGTTATATATGTGTCATTTATGTTTCATATATGAGCCATTTATGGACCCATATATACATTTTTACTTGGGTAATTCTTAATCATAATTTAATCTTAATTTCGAATAAATATTTTCATCAATGAGAAAATAAAGTTTGTAATGATACGAGATGTAAAAATGAAAAAAAATGTGAATAAAATTCTTACAGATGAATCCAATTGGACTTTGCTGGACTATTTTCACACAAAAAGTTCCAGGCACTTTCGAATCTTCGCTGTAACAATCCGACGCTATATTTCTTTCAGTGTCGAATTTGTTGTACGCCCCACAGAGATCCGTTCCTTCTGGGTCAGTGTTACTGCTACATTGATAACAACGTATGGCACTGCAGTCTGAAATGTTGATCAAACCATAATTATAAAAATCATATCTTAATTTAAAAAATGGTTTATTAACAAATTATAACTGAATTACAAATAAGCAAGTCATTTCAACTCGATTGCCGTTTGTGTAAAATTGAATTGTCAACAACTTAAATCTTTGAGATAAAAATATTGAACATTTTATAATATTATAATTTCTCAATAGAATATGTTTTTTATTTTATACCCGAATTATATACCTGACTGTCACTCACTAACGAACAATTAGACTGCCTTGATGAGTCACAGGAAAAAAAACATCGGTACCATAATTTTACATGACCTACTGACATTTTGTCTATGATTGAAAAAAATATTGTTACAAAAATATATAAAATTGATAAATAAATTGCAATTGTTAAAATCTGAAGCGCAAAATTAAAAAGAAGATGATTGTTGTTATCCAAACATTCGAAATGGTACCACTGAAATCACCCGTACCGTCCAAAACAATCAGATAATATCCTCTTACCTGTGATAAAAGACAGGATCGAAACGAACAGAACACTTTTCTTTATGATATCAAACATTTTGAGATCTTTGACGCGTCACTGTACGAGAAAATTGACAGAAAACGTCTTGAGTTTGGGACTTTGGGCGTTGGTTAGGTAGAAATACCATCATGGTATCGCTGCAGCGTTCTCCCACTTCCACCTTGGACGTTCACGCGTGCACCTTACAGCTCATCGGTAAACCTTTTATTTCATAGGTTGCATTCGGTTGTAACCTCATGCTGATTGGACGATATTTTTAATCGCGAATCCGTACCACAATTCAAAAGGTTTAATAAAAAGATGAAAAATACATTAAAAAAGGATGAAATTGTTCTTTAAATTTGTTTGAAAAAAAAACTTTTTCAATTTTTTGTAAACAATTTTAATAGGGTCAACCGGGGTAATTGTGACACGAAAATGAAAAGCTTTTTTTTTCAACTTGATGTAACTTTTGTAAATAAGAATATTTTGGCCTGCGTTTTTTTAAAAAGTTAATCGAACCCTATTAAATGAAAAAATGACGTTGGGAATTTAAAAATTATTATGGGGAACAAAATAAAAATTAGTTTCATAACCAATCTCAATTTTCACAATTACACACATTTTTTATGGTTGAATCTTAGGAAATACAGTAATCCCTTATCTAAATAATATCATAAACATGCATACAAATTTGTTCCATAGAAAATTATGAGAAATATCATAATGTATTACAAATTATAAAATATTAATCGCAAAAACTATGCTCGACTACATTTATTAATTTTGATGTAATAATTTATTATAACTTTCAAAATTCTGTCACATGGTGTATTAACTGATATATGGCATATTCATAAAAATAGCCCATTACAGATACCATAGCGTCACAGTTACCTCGTACTTTGCAAATGATATGAGGTAATTGTGATTTCATTTTTTACATAAAGTATTACTTAAAAAAATATTTTTGAATGGTGAAACAAGTTTAACAGATTGTAACTAAGTAAAATGAATCATTGAAGTCATAAAAATATCTGCATTTTTCAAACAAAACTAACTTTGAATGGAACGCTTAAAAATAAAAATTGAAAAAACAATAACAAGTTTTCAATAATTTTAGTTCAAATTTCATCAGTGTTGGTTGTAAGACATGGGAGGACAATATTCTCTTTTGATATAAACCATTTTTTGTATTTTGTTAATAATAATTATCCTGTCACAAATTACCCCGGTTGACCCTAAATAAATTGGAAAATATTATCTGAAAAAACTTACATGCCACTGGTAGGGGAGATAAATACTAAAAATCTGAACGTTCAATAGTCGGTGCAAATCAGGTTCGTTTAGGCTTCTGTTCTGCAGTACCTGATAAACTTTGACCTACAATCAAAACAATTTTACTGTTGATTTTTTTGGACTGTTAAAATAATCATTACAAACTAAAGTGTAAAAAGAAAAATGTTAGACCAAGTATTTGTGTACCAGGTATACTGGGATGTATACCGGTATGCCAGGTCGAAAAAGCCGCAACTCGGCTTCCAAAATTTCTTCGCCCTTTTGTAAGCCCGAAATTTCAAAATTGAAGACATTCCGGATTACTCCACCTGTGAAAATAGCGTGTTTCAATTGGAAATAAAATTTGATATACGAAAAGAAACAGATGCACAATTGTTGTCCAAACTAGACCTCACTTTCAGATTTTTCATTGTTTTCCGTGAAAGCACGGATGATATCCGCGTCGTATTGGTTTTTGTCTTCGTTTCGCCTCGATGGGTCTGATATTTCGTCAAATAACTGCAACATATGTTCGGGTGGCTCCGAATCAGGAGTAAAATCGTCAACCTTTCCTCGAATGCCAATAAACTGAAACGATAAATATATGTTTCATATTTTTTTTACAAATTGAAAAAATTGTTGACAAAAAAATTTATTGAAATTTTATTGTTGTAAAAAAATATTGAAAAAAAATGTCTCAATTAAACAAATCTGTTTAATCAAACTTATTTCAATGATTAATTTAAATTTCACATTTATAAAACAAATTTCATTTTTATAAGATAGCAAATTAGCAACATTTAAACTGCCCATATTTTCCGTTTAATTTTTACAAATTGGTAGAAAATTTGTGTAAACCTTAAATTAAGACCTCGTTTAAGACTTAATTTAAGAAGTTTTTCTTTAATTCAAGACATTTATTTTGTCCAAGGTCACGATTGTTTCCACGCCACAAAAAGTAAAAAGAAGATCCACCATTAGTTTCTGAAAAAAAGTACCTGTTTGAGTTTCAAAAAAGCTTTCTCGTTTTTCGTCGTCGGCACAAAATTGTCTTGTTCGAAAGGGGACGATCCCGACCCGTCATAATCATCCGCGACACTTGGAGAACCAAAACAAAGAACGAAACAGAGGAACTTGAACTTTTCCATGACGTTTTTAAGAAATATTGAAACAGTCAAACTTCGAAGTATCCACAGAACATTTCCACACACATTCGGTCATCTTAAAATGAAAATAATCAAAAACTTCGGAACTCAACGTCACTCAGATCAGATGATATGACTTCTTTAGTTTTAGCTTTTCCTTCTTCTTCTTTTTTTTTTTGAATGTGATGCTGTAAGAATTGACGCTTAGATACGTATGACGAAATTCGCTGCGTCGATTCGCATTTATCATCCTCCCGTGATGATACGGAAAATACTTCGGAAGGTTTTTCTTCCAGTTGATGCGACAATTTTTGTTATAGGTAATGATTATAATCATCGCGACGAGGGGGTTTCTATAAATAAAAAGAAATCGTCCAAATTACGCTACTTTATTTATTGAATTAATGTCATTGAGTCGGTAGAGTGAGGGTGAAATAACTAACCATCTATTTCGGTGTTTGAGAAAAATTACTGAGATAAAAATGTGTTCAACGTAAAAGAATTTTTTTATCAAAATTTGTTTAGTGCTGATGAGATCTTTGTACTTTGGTTATCATAAAATTTGTTAGTCGATAAACAGGAAAGGTTAATTTATTTTTGATTTGGTTTATTAATTGGGAGAAAAAAAAATGTTTAAATCATTGGCTTCGAGTTCCTGGTAATTATTTCTTTTTGACTTTGTGTTTGTGATTCGCTTAGGTATTCGCACATGCGAACAAATAATCATGCTCTCAATTGACCAGTTTACGGCTTCCTCCGCCTAACAAGATGTGTAACGAATATTCACAATTATCATTAACTAGCGACGTTGAGCGATTACACTTAAAACTGTAATCGCAACGATGATTACACACTTTTTCTCATGTTTAATTTCGTTCAATGTTAATCGGTTTAGATGATTGAAACTGTTTTATATGCTTGCACTATGTATAACTATATTTTACATCCTACATATATTTTTTGAACGTTTTGATACATCTTATATATATTTCACATTTATTTAAAAGCACATTTTCAAACGCACGAACATTCGATTATCTGGATGATCTCTCTCTGAAAGCCACGACGATTTCTAAAAAAAAAACAAAAAAGTTATTATTGAAAAATTTAAAATTTAAATTCATCTCAATAAATTTTTTAGTTAAACAACATTTTTTACCTGTATTCTTGGACTCTGAATAATACCGGGGCACAATTTGCTTGAGCGAAATTCGTGCTGAAACATTTGAACGGACTTCTTCTGTCCCAAATAAGACAAGTTTCAGTTTGCATATCATCACAATTGCCGACGCATTTTCCAACATTGATTTGCTGTTAAAAAGAATAATAAATAAATAATAAATAGTAAATAAATAAAAAATAAATAATAAATAAATAAAAAAGAATAAAAAATAAAAAAGAATAAAATAGTTAAAGAATATAGAAAAATCTCACTTTGACAAACGGTCTTATCTCGTACGAATTATTCCCGTCACTCATTTTCACTCGGTTGTAATCTAATATTGTTTCTACGTGATCCATTCTGTAACAACTATGCGTGCAACCACATTTTTCTACGGTCTGATATAACTCATTACCTGCGCAATTTAGTTCGAAAATATTAAAATGAAACATTTAAATAATGAAAAAGTTTACCTTTTTATAAATTTTAATTTTCATAAAACTAACAAATTTTGTACTAAATAATAAGAGAAACAATTGGATAGTCACCATTTGGTCCTTTTATAGATACCGTTCGATTTTTCACAGGCTTGCAACCGAGTTCTGAAAAGTTGTACAAAAAATAATAGTAAACGTTAAGGATTAAATGAAATCATTTTTTCTAAACTAGTTTTAAAACTGAATTGGAAATTGGTATTTTACCACGTCCGCAGTATCCCATACATAACCCGACGTCGATATTAGTTTGATAAGGAGTTCCGCCGTACAAAAGATGATTATACCTTTTTCGTTTGCAATACTGAGGAGCGGAACATTCGCACGTTTCGATATTTTCAAGTTGCTTAACACCTTCGATTGTCGAGACTCTTTCAATTTTGGAAGATCTCGGGCGACAGTGTTTGGTTTGGGTACATTTCTGAAAAAATTTTGGGAAATTTTTTGCATTTTTTTTGTTTATATTTGTTTCGTTTTTTGAAGTTTTTTTGTGTTTGGAAATTACCTGAACAGCAGGTTTACTTTGATCACCTGGATCGAAAAAGACGTTTTTCGGACACAGTTTCCGGCATTGGCCTATATCAAACTCAATCATCTCCCCCGTTATCCCTGTCACGATTGAATCATTATTTCAATACGGTTTTATTTTAATTTTTTTTTGTTTCTCATTCTTTCGATTTTTGTAATAGTAATTTTGATTATTTACCACGTCCCACTTTGATCATTTTTTCATGCCTCGCACAGCATTGAAAAATCCTCTTTTGAGATTTTCCATCGTTAGCAAAAACTGTCAAAAGTTGATCACGGGATAAAATTTGTCGATAAAATGTTTAAACTCATGGCAAGATTAGAATTAAAAGTACCTTTTTGCGCACACCCTGAAAACATTGCTATTAATAAAACAGTCCAAGTTTTTTTGATCTTCATAACTGTATCACAGGCTTCTTTTCTTTTTTTTTTTTTTTTGTGAAAAAAAAGAAAGATTTTGGTCTCAACGATTTAATTCACATACTTTTTATTAATTCTATTCTATTAAACATATTTTATGTGTACACTGATACACGGTATTGCATCTATTTCGCACTGAGATGAACTGAATAACAATATTAGGTATATAGTCAGTAGGGCTTCAATTAATACTCCCAGCATATAAATAATAGTAACATCACAGTTTTTATTCTTGTAATATCTACTTCTAGATTAATTTTTTTTTCAAAAATTAGTTTTAATTTTTGTATTGTTGAATTTTGATTTTTTCAAAGCATTTTTGGCAGTGTAAGTTCTTTCAAATTGGTATTTTAAATCTTCTTCTTCTTTTTCTATTTTCTTCCAATTTACAATTTTATTGCTCAAGATTGGAAACTAATTAAAAATGTTCACAGAAAAAAATTTGCAAAAAATGAATAGGAAAAACGATTTGAGCGACTGCTGATAAGTTTATAACATTTGAACAATACACACAGATGGAGTATCGATGCTCGATTGGAAGAAGAAAAAATAATCACAAGACTAATCACACATTCCTGTTCTTGACATTTTTTATACAGGCAATAAAAAAGGGTATAAAATTGCATGTAGACAATAATACAAATAATATTCTCTTTATTTCCATAGTGTACACCTGGTTTTATGCATCTAATAAAAATCATTATTGTTTCACACATAATGTAAAATAAATCAACAAGATGATTTAAAAAAAAAATTTTGTAAAAAATTCTTATGCTGCATCTTTGGGTTTGCGTGGAATCGTTCCTTCATTTTCAATCATCTTTCGAAGTTGGCCCTTTTGTATCTTCCCACTTGTGGTTTTTGGAAAGTCGTCCATGAATACTATGTAGCGAGGAATTTTGAAGTGTGCAATTTGTCCTTTGCAAAATGCTCGCAAATCCTCCGCACAAGTATTGGCGGTTTTCTTAAGCTTCACGCAGATACAAATTTCCTCGCCGAAAACTTGGTCGTAAGCTCCAAATGCGTACGCTTCCAAAATCTCAGGATGCGTCTCAAAAAATCCTTCGATTTCCTAAAAACAAATGTTTTTCTTTTATTTGAATCATTTCATATAAATATAAATATTTTAAAAATATAAATAATTATCTATTTATTACAAATATTTTTCACTAAAACTAATTATGATCTTGAACAATTGAAAAATTTTTTATCATTAACTTTTTTTTTTCAACATTTTTGCTTACTTTTGGAAAAATGTTTTCTCCGCCCCTGATAATCACATCTTTTAATCTACCAACAATGGCTCCATAGCCATCTTCACGTAAGGTAAATTGATCGCCAGTTTTGAGCCAACCGTCGTCCGTTATTGTTTTTTTTGTATTTTCTTCATCTTTCCAATATCCCAACATATTGTTATAACCTTTGACCCACAGTTCACCTGGGGTACCAAACGGAACCGATTTTCCTTTCTCATCCACAATCTGGAACAGAATTAATTTTTCTTATCGTTTCAATTATTTTCAACTGTTTATTTTCGAAATATTGTTTGTTTAACTGTTACAAACCATGGTTTCAGTGTGATCAGCAATAAATCCAACAAAATTCTCTGTCATCTCTTGAGGTTCGCCTATAAACGACTGGAAAGCCACAGCTGTACACTCAGTTAAACCATAGATCGACTGAAAATAACAAAACAGAATATGGTAGGGTCAACCGGGGTAATTGTGATTTCGGGGTAATTTGTGACAGGCTAATTATAATTAACAATATGCAAAAAATGTTTTATATCGAAAGAGAATATTCTCCCATGTCTTACAAACAATATTGATGAAGTTTGAACTAAAATTATTGAACAATTGTTATTGTTTTTTCAATTTTTATTCAACACGACACAAATCTTTGATGTGCAAAGTTATGAGCGTTCCATTCAAAGTTAGTTTTCTTTGAAAAATGCAGATATTTTTATGACTTCAATGATTCATTTTACTTAGTTACAATCTGTTAAACTTGTTTTACCATTCAAAGATATTTTGTTAAGTAATACTTTATGTAAAAAATGAAATCACAATTACCTCATATCATTTGCAAAGTACGAGGTAACTGTGACGCTATAGTACTTGTAATGGGCTATTTTTATGAATATGCCATATATCAGTTTATATACACCTATGTGACAGAATTTTGAAAGTTATAATAAATTATTACATCAAAATTAATA
>JAPYZS010001355.1:0-16639 GCA_030522925.1 Trissolcus japonicus | reverse complement strand
CGAAATAAAATTGAGAAAAAGTCATCACGTGTTTCTGAAAATTTTTATTTCACATCATTGTAACTGACCAGCGCACACTAGACACTGCTCTCATCGAACAAAGTTCAATAAGTTTTTTTTTTATTAAAAACATATAAGTAATTGACGAAATGAAATTAAGAAAATGTCATTACATATTTCTAGGGTTTTTGTTTTAATACAGAGTGGTATCCCAACACTTGCAACGCGGAAATCCCAGATCCGTACATTGGCATGATTCAAGGTGAAAGGTAATGACCTAATTCATAGAGTATCCAGGAAAAATCAAGGTGAAAAGTGTCACCTATTTCGTAAAATAGGAAAATTGAAAGTGAAAGGTGTGACCTCGTCAAAAAGACACCCGCTCCAGATCCACTATCTTACTACTCAAGTGCGTGAATAAGCAAGACTTCGTCTATGTCACTGTAATATTTGCTGGAAGGTTTTTTTGCAGAGCTGCATCTGCAACATTGAGAACAAGCAATTATTGAATACTTACTAGTTCTAAAATTCACAGTTATAAGAAAAACTATTAATTTATTTTACGTAAGACACACTTATGTGACAGAGAGTTCTTCAATACGACTTTATCTTTAGTCGGTCTTGCCGCAGTAACATTGGGTCTTGAATGAGCAGTAACATTGTTTGTCATGACGTTTTTGGAAGCGTTACTGAAACTCTTCGTGATGGTGTTTTCAGATATAAATATTAGAAGATATTTAACCTAAAATGTAACAGATAGACATGAAAACAATTGTAATCAAAATTAAAATCGTAAATAATTTTCATTGTTATTACCATATATACCGTTGCAAATCGTCGGAATTTGCCAGTTTTTCATTGAAGCTGTGATAACTCGCCATTTCATCAAAAGCAAAGTCCATGCCAAATTTTTCGCGCATACACTGATGGTTGACGACTTGCTCATCCTGTTTAATTTGGGCACTTTTTATGTCGATGACGGTTTGAATTACTTCATTCTGTAGCTGTTCTATTCGTCTTTGACTGCTTTTCAGAATGTGCAGATCATTGGAAATCTTCTTGACCTTTGCAATTAAAAATTAGATATATAACCCAGTACATAAGTACTGTAAAAATAAGAAAACTGAATTGAAGCAATTACCTCGGGCCATCATTACTGATAACTCCCCGTCATACAGATTATCGAAATTGTCCTGTAACTTTTGTGGATGAAATGTAGGGCTCTTTCTAGATGGCACTCTCGACATCATAGGTTCGTCCTTATTTTTCACGCTGATTTCTGTAAAAGTATAAATAGAATATTTTCATTATAGTTTTGATTTTATTTTTATTATTTTATTGTTATTTAAACGATGAGAAGACAAATGTGAAAAAATGTGAAAACTAACGTCGTTTTATCAAAATATATAACATATTGCTGTTATCGTCAAGTAATTCTTTTGATGATCCACACTTAGGTTGGACGAACTTGTTTTTAGATGAGTTTTGGAAATTGTTCATTGATGAAGATTTTTCTATCGGCTTAACTGTTAAAAAAATTATTATACATACATGAAAAATTCATTTACACTAGAAATAAAACAGAATAACCTTTTTTCACACCATTATAAGTGTTAATCAAAATAAATGAAACTGAATTTTATTACTGGTAGGGGCTTATTTCAGTCTTTTTGGTGTTGGGGATCCAAATTGAGATAATGACGAATCATTATTTTTTTCGCTTCCATCATTTTGCTCATCTCCAGAAAGACTGTCTTCTGCAGATTCGTCCTCCTCATTGCCAGATTCCTGTTGAATTCTTTTTTTCGCTGTAACTAAAATAAAAAAAAACAGATTTTCTTCCATAAATTTCAATTCAGTTAACAATCTTTTATCTAAATGAATATATTGTAACTAACCTTTGGGAGATCTGTTTTTTTTATCTCTGATTCTAAAATGCTACTATTGTTCATCTCGTCTAAGCTTGGCATTTCGGTTTCTAAATTGGTTCCTTCGTTGATCCTGGGATTTTCGTATTGAAGGAGCTTCTTTTGTAACTCAATAGATTTTTCGCTGATGAGGTTTCTGATTCGCTCGTGGAAGCGTATTTCTCATTTTTCAGCTTTTCAATTCTCATTTCAGCTTGAACATATGAATCTAAACAGACAAAGTAAACGAATACAAATGAAAAATCAGTCTTTTATAAAAGAAATTGCAAATTAAAATGTATAATTAGATGAACAAATGAAATAAAGAAAAACAACAGAATATTATTTTGCAAAATTCAGCTAGCCTTGTCATCTGTCTTAATACATCCTTTTTAAAATTTTGTTTCAATGCTCTGAATAGCTAGGAACAAAACAAGCTAATGCTACGTGTGAGCTATTATATGATACAGACAACTAATAACTAACACTCTAAACTTAAACGTAATTAACACTCTAAAGACTAGAACTTCACACACGTTTCTTATCGAGGCTCCCATTTCAACGAATTTCTTTTTCAAATCAAATAAAATTCTGACATATTTTTTTATTTGACCAATGATAAATCAAATGTTTGAGAAACAAAAAATTTACCAGCGTAACCCGCAATTTCAATTGGAAATGTTGTCTTTTCTTATCGTCCGAACGACTGTCATTAACAAACACGGCAGCTTCTCTCTGCCAGCCATTTTGAAAATCTGAAAATCAAAACAAACTATTGAAATCCTTAAAATAAAAAAAGAACTGTTGACAGTACTTACTCAGGACTAACTATTAGTAACTTGAGAAGCGACGAAACTTAATGAACATGAGAATCGACAGAATTGTGACAATCTGAGGAACAGAATAAACAATCTGAAACTTGAGACTCTAAAACCGTGAAGAACTGATAAACAAACTATTCTAACCGTTCGCAAAAAAGAAACAATAATACTAGACGCAATTTTGTTTGATTCTGAATTAACAGTTTTACACGTGTTTACACTTCTTCCGTTTTACTTGTTTACACATGTCTATTATTCAATTTTAACTAATTTCAATGAACTTTATATTCAAATAAATTTTTACTTATGTACTTTATGATCTGAACAAGTAACCTCAAAAACACCAGATACCACAGTAAAAGAGGTTATGAAGAACGAGCTTGAGACCGTTTGGACGGAAGCAATGGAATGATGTTGGCTTCTATAAAAATAAATGTGTAGTTGAATGTGCAGCACTATAAAAGACAAAATGTTTTTATGGTTGCTTGCAATTTTTTACCTAGATAAGAAAAATTATTCAGACCTAATTTTTGTTGTTTTAAAAATAATTAGAAAATACGACAATAAAAACTTTTCTTTTGTTATCCATATTGTAAACATAAAAATCAAAATGAAAAAACTCGGAACGAAAAAATTGAAAATAACCAGTTGAACACTGAAAACGAAGACAAACCGTTCTCGCGATTAACAATATTGAATATGACAATTTTTTTCAACTCGTTCAGTCCTGCACAAAACTGTTTTTTACACATGTTTAAATTTCTTTTTTTAATCTGTGTACACTCAAATGTAAGGGAGGCACTGACTGAGAGTGGCGCGGGCGTCGAGAAGAACGAGGGTAGGGTTGGTTAGCAGCACTGTAAAATACAAAATGTTATCGAAGTTTATTGCAAGTCTTAAATTATATAAACGAAAACAATAAAAAGGCTATGCAATATGAGTACCTATCTAATGTAATAATGGTAACGTGTGAAATTTCATTTCAGGGCGTCCATTTTCTGATATGAGAGTCATCATTTTACAGTGAATCATTTTTAATTGAATTTGGGTTGCGTTACTGTTTAGTTTGTTGTGTTAAATCAACGTTTTTATTACATCAGATAAAAATGGAAATTCATACAGCGGTTGTTTTTGCTTCCAAATTCTGCCACTTATTTCAATATTTTGTAAATCTTCTTCATATTGAATTTCTTCTATCAAAAAACACTTTCCATTTTTCAGTAAAACTGTATTAATCAAAATATTTAACTTTGAGGATTTTTGTCTTGTCGCGAGAATCCAACTTCAAAATTTGAATGTTTAGCGGAACTACGGATTTTGATTTGATTATTGACTGGTGTTCATAAAGTCGTCGACAAATTTAAGCCAAGGGTCAAACGCAATAGCCTTTTAATTTTTCCACGATAATTTTCGAAACTAAAAGCCGATATTAAATTCAGATTGCATTCCATGTTTATGACGTCATCTGCGAGATGAAGAATGTTGTGCACGTTATTTGTGCATATTTGTAGAGTGTATAGTATTTTGGTGTCACTAAAAAATCTCGTCAATAGAAACTTCGCACTTGTGTTCATTGAAATAGCAGTCGTGGAATTGCACAAAATTCTATATGCTACGTGAAGCATAAAAAATGGAGATATAACTTCTCTAAAATTAATCCCTTCAAAACTATTGGTCCAAGATAAAGTAAAAAGAGTCTAAATTCTGTCACCTTCTATCTTTAAGAAATATTAGTAGAACGAGGTTTTCTGTTGAATTCTATAGAAACTTGATAAAACAAACTTTCCATCCTCGCAGATGAAATTTTTTTTCCAACAGGTCGTAATATTGTTTTAATCGATCCGTTGAGCCACTGATCTAAAACCTTCTTCATGGCGCCCAAACACATCAAAATCAAGAACAAAATGATAGACCATGTTTTTTTGGTTTTATTTTGAGTAATGGAGATGGCGAGGTACTGATTTTTTCGGAAACTCCTTTCAGTTCTTGGTTCCGCAGTTCTAGGGAAAACGATTTACTGTTTGTTTCTGGTTTCCACTTTGACAGGTTCTCCATAAGTAGTACATCTTTCACAAGATTGGTATCCTCCATGCCCTTTTGTACATTTCAAAAACGCGCGTGCAGGTGTATCACAGATGAAGCAATGTATGAGAACTTCAAAATGTTGATCGTCTATGGTTATTCCATGACTTAAAAGGTAAGAAAGTTCAATGATAAAATCTTCAAGAAAAGCTTCCAAGTTCTCCAGCTTGCCCTTTCCCGAGTAAATGGCTATAGGAAACTGTTCGAAAATATCGGCTTCATGCAAAAATTTTCCTGAAATTGGCCAGAAATTTGTTTCACTTGATTGATGGAGTGGTAAACCATCTATAATGATTTTAAGGTTCATTTTTTTATCTGGATTAGTTTGCTTCACACACTGTTTTAATCCGTCCGATATTGATAAGTATACAAATTCGAGACTGTCACCATTTTCGTCCGTCATTTTTTTTATATCGAAATTGACATTGCCATTTTTCAAGAAAGTTTTCGATGACAAAGGTATGTTAGAGTCATAATGTTTTTTTAATATTCTTAACGAATCATCCAAATGACAGTGCCGGATCCCGGAATCTAGAGCCCACTTCCGAAGTGCATCAGATGCAGATTCTTGCTCTGGAACATTCGGAACAATCTTGTCTTCATCCAGACTGTATCTATACTGTCATCTATACAGTATATACATCTATGACTCTTATCTATACTGTAGTACTCGTCGTCACTGTTCAACCCCAAATCATCATCAGAATTGACGGTATCATCCAGTCTGATGACATAAGGCTCTTTCGGATGTTCTTGTTCTGCTTCATGTCCTTTCCCTGGTAAAACATGTTTTATTCTTCTTTTTAATTTTTTATTTATCATGTAAAAAAAAATTTCAGTAAAAAAAGGCTAATCGCTGAATTTCCGAGTCAAATGAATTGTCAACTTAGATATTATATTTGACAAAGTTTCGTTTAATCATGATCAGCTTAGTCATACCTGACTGATATTTAGTTTTACACTATCCTTGTCCTTACTATTATATAAATTACGAATTATGTTTGTTTGTTTGTTCCGTTATAATTCAAAAACTAATGAAGCTAATGAGCTTTTTTCATCTCGCATCTTTAGAAGTGACGTAGGCTGTAGAAGAAATTGAAAAAAAGATTTTTATGATGAGAAATTGAAAAAAATTGGAACTCTAAATTTCAGTGCCAAATGAAATGTTTACAACTCGATTAACGTAATCAGTTACCGGTTTCGATTGCGATCGATATATAAAATTGGCGTAAGCTGTTAAAAAAGTCGTTTTGTGCAGACATTCTTTGTGTCGGTATGACGAAACATCGTAAAAGATATTTTACATGTCAAAATGTGAACGCGTATCGTTTATATTTTTTCACTTCATGTGAATCATAAACATTGTTAACATTCATTAATAAGTGAACAAAATACTGCAAAATCATGTTGAATACTAAATCGCTTCAGTATTTGTATCTTACACAGAATAGTATATTAGGTTTTGATTAACATATATCGTGTTGCAATATTTTGTTCTTAATCTGTTCTTAGTTGTTATGCGTTGCGGTCATGGATTTCTGATGTGAACATTGAAAGTGCTTTTGTGTGTTTACAAAACGTGTTACCAAAGTCAACATTATAGATATATTCATAATGTTTGTGTCAGTCGTGAATTGTTCAGTGTGCGCTGTAATCTATAAGTGTACGCAGATATTTAGCTGAATATACTCAAGATGCTTTGGCATATGTGCGAGTTTATGGTGAATTATGGAGAACTGGATCTTTTCGTAATATTCACATGCAATCCATCGTAGAACGAAATTTATAGCTCAGTCCTGGATACACAGTCCTCTACAGACAGACATGACATGACATCATTGCCTAGGTTTTCAGACAAAAAATGAAAAAATTTATTAATTGTATCAAAATAGGTTGTATATTTGGTCCTGTTGTGTTTATTCATAACATATGTTATTATATGTTTATTACATCGAATTGCTAAAACGTGGTTTACCACATTGTCATTTATTGGTGTGGCTTCAAGGCAAGCTCTGGCCATCAGACATCGATTGGATTATATCGGTGCAAATTCTGATTCCTTAAGAAGATCCA
Organism: Trissolcus japonicus; assembly: GCA_030522925.1. NCBI lineage: Eukaryota > Metazoa > Arthropoda > Insecta > Hymenoptera > Scelionidae > Trissolcus > Trissolcus japonicus. The sequence continues at coordinate 9,756 of JAPYZS010001355.1, read as the reverse complement.
GTTCTTCATGATACAGTAGTAAAAAACAAGATTCATGGACCATGTGGGGCTCTGAATAGGGCATCACCCTGCATGAAGAACGGCATATGTACAAAGAATTAGCATGTGAATTAGTTCAAGAAACAGTCACCAATGAACGTGGATATCCATGTACGGATGCTAAGGTCCTACAGATAGTGGTTTCACGTGTAACATCAATATACGTGGTCACGATCAATTAACTATAGACGACCGGTGGGGGTCATAGCATATTTTCCATTTTTGTCAAAAGCATTCAGGGCTCATATTAACGTTGAATGTTGCAACTCTGTAAATGCGGTAACATATATCTGTAGTTATATTAACAAGTAGTTAAAAAAGCCCATCTGGCATCAGGAAATGTTTTAACAATTTTAGCGAAAAGCAAATCAGACGTGTGGAAAACCAAAAATGTTTTATTTGATGCGCTTGTTAAATTCGTTTTATTATATTCTGGTGAAGTATGGGCAATGCCGTATGCCGATCTGAAAGGGTTCAAGCACAATTTCTGAAACGACTCTTTCACCTACCTATAAATATCCTGAATTATATGCTAAGGCACGAAACCCAGAGACTACCGTTAAAATATTATATCCAGAAAAGCATGTACGACTGGTGGTTAAAATTATAGAAAATGTCGTCGGATAGATTTCCCCGAATATGTTTCGAAACTTTGAAAATGTATGCAGATAGTCATTCTATCCCGAACAATTGGGCAACACAAATCGAAAAGATGTTACGGGACGTCGATATGTTATATCTGTGGAATACGCGAAATGTTTCTTTGATTAAGTCTGCGAAAAAATTGTTTTTGGAATTTTCAGCTAAACTGATGAAAAATGAGGATTTAAATCGTGTGATGTAGAGAAATTAAATTATTTATATTTTTATATTATCGAATGTATTAAGGTTAGAAAATTAATGGATGAATGAGAAGTAAAAATTGGTAACCAACTCTCCTTGTATACGGAGTAAATACTCCAAAACATGGTATAAATAAATAAAATAAATAAATTATTTTTGCCGAGATATAAATATTTTGTTTTTGCCTTACTGGTTCTATGTCTGTAGCCATATTTCATATAACGCTTAGATTCTCGTACGATTGCCAAACTAGGCACTAATGAAGTAAATCAAAGTTCAACTTTATCTAGGTTGCCATGCGTGGTCCCTGCCTGGGCCCTAATAAAACAGCAATGATTTGAATCGTAATACGGCCGCCTTACCTAGTCAGATTCACATAATAAGAGCCTAGTCATGTTAACCATGCTGGGTTCTGACTCCAGAATATCTTTTGCCAGATTGTATTTCTACTTGAGTAGCCATACTTGTTCTTAACGCCTTCTGTGGTACAAGAAAAACGTTTATATTGAATCTGTTGATATCTTCTGTAAAGAGTAACAATGATGTAGCTTATTCTGTGACCTATTATTGGTATTGCACAATATAAAATATTATATTGTGCAGTAACGATAAAAGCTATATCGTTACTTACAGTAAGACGTCCCGCGCACATTGTTTGAAAGATACTGTACACTCGCATCATCGGAATACTCCTGTCAGCAACCAGCGTAGCCAGATGTACGGATTTCTCAGTACAACTACGGATTTTCTAAATTCATAAAAAATATAATGTTTAAGAAACGGATTTTTATAAAATTCGAATGAATGACTGATTTTTAATGATTTTTATCGAAATTAACGGATTTCAAACCAAAGTAAACCTCGCACTGTTTGTTTGTATATTATTAGAGCCATCTTTTTCTGCTACTCTATTTAAAAGACAGAAAAGCAGCGGTCAAAAACACATTATTAACTTGCAAACGGTTTATTTTCGCAATTCCGAGTTTCAATCTTTTAAACATAGAGAATGTCATGCTAAAGTATGAGCAACAATAATTCATCAACAAATGGCGATATTGTTGATAAACTTTTGGACCCGAACGGTAATCATTTGTGTATCTGTGGTTTCTTATTCTACATCAACAGAATTAGTAAGTTCATTTATTCCAATATTTTATAATTATTTTTCTGAACAGCCGTTCTTATCGTTTCGATTCGGTGACTTTCCAGCTAACGTTAGTTTCAGAGTACAAATATATGTATGGAACGAGAGGATAACGACAGTCTAAATTCATCGGTTATATCAAACCACGCTAAAAATTTATCTGCTCTAGAAGTGTATTGTAAGATTTTAAGTTTCTATAAAATTTTAAACGTATGATTCATGTTGTACACATTTTCAGGCCGAATAAGTTTCAAATGCAAAGTCTGTCCCAAGTCATACAGCTTCAAAAATGATTCTATAACAGATATCAAACGAGTCGGTCAAAGATTAAGACACATTTAGCGAGTGAATTCACAGTCAAACTTGACCAAATGTGTTGTAGTAATGAAACGCTAAAGCGATGTAACAACTCAGGTTCAGAAAATTTAACTACAAATAGGCCTTTTTTGACAAAAACGATCTTTCGATCAGCTCGAGTGATAATTTAACCTTAAAAACATCTTTATTCTTGAAAAAGTAAAGCAGCATTTGCAATGTAACCGAACAAAGATCTAAGCTTTAATTCGAATTGTAATTAAACTTAAAAGCGCCGATGATTTGATCTCGATCTTGCACTGTGCTAGCTCGAGTTGTCGGTGATGAAGTTATCGATCGGTTTCTAATATTAATTGAGGTATATCATTTAACATTCTAGATAAAAATGTAATATTGAGGAATTCTATATACAAATATTATTTACAAATTTTATACAAAAATATTTTATTCACTAATAAATGTCAGGTTGCTGACGGGAAGCATGAAAATATTTACAATTGTATTGCCGCATTTTTCCAGAAGCATGTTATCTCGTATAGGGATTAACATGGCTTAGGATAAGATTGCGCAAGTGTCATGGTTAGTGCAAATAATTTTGTCATAGATAAATTTGGAAAGGGCATTCCGAACCTCTTTACAATGTATTTCGTTTTCCATTACTTGACTAGAGCACTGTCGACAGCGATAGAAATGATCTCGTCGGAAATCGAAAATTTGGTTGTCGAAGTTCGGAAATATTTCAAGAACAGCAGCAACACTCCTTGAACGAATTCAAAGCTTATCGCAACCTTCAACGACACAAAATTGTTATATTCTCTTTAGTTCGATGGCTCTCGCTACACGATGTTGTAAAGCGCTCCATAGAGCAGTATGGTGCTCTATGGAGAGAAGGAACTTCAAAATTCAGTCGGAATTTTAAACAATCCACCTTATCTGCAAGAAATTGAAGGATCTTTCAATTGTCAGCTGCTTTGGATATGATGTACAGAATGTACATTCAGAATTTTGAATTCTCAAAATGCGGTTTAGAAACAATCACGAAAAAACTAAAAATGTTGTGTATAGATGTCCATTATAATGAATTAATATATAAGATGTAGCAGTAAAAGAATTACTTTTCTCAACGAAGGTGTAAGGTTATACTATTATTATGTGAGTTTTCCGTCACTCTCAGCGCGATAAACAAGTAAATTTTTTGAATTACCTCAAATTTGTATTGAATGTTTTTAAACAATAGTAAGGATACATAGAATACTGTAGCGAGGGAGATTGCCCGTAAGAAGCAGGGGGATTCAGCTAAGTATTGATGAAAAATAAATAAAACTGAAAATAAATAAATAAGACGAATAGTCACCTAACACCCGAAAAGTAAAATTGTGATTATTTTCGTATGAGTTTTTGGCAAATTATCATAATAAGAATTCCAGTATTAAAAAAAGTTATTAGTGAAAATTTAATTAAGAAAACTCAATTCTATAAGCTTTGAATTGCACAAAACGTCATGATGTGCCCTGTAATACAATGAAATTTTGAATATTTTCGTATAAGTTTCTTACAATTACTCCTATCATCAACTACAACATTCAAGTAACTATTTAAATATAGTTAATTATTAATATAGTCAATATATTCTCAATACATTGTTAATATATTGTCATTATACTGACAATATATTATTATTATGTGGTCAGTATATAATCTTCATGAAAATAATATATTGAGAATATATGGTCAATATATTATAATTTTTACTAGGGTTCGTTTTTAAAATTCTGCAATGTGTGAGAAATTTTCTCTGCACAGATTCGCAATTTCACGTATGACTCTTATTGCCAAAAATGGCGACGATACGAGTCCATATGTCACCGTGTAAAATCTGAAATATTTTGTTTCATGTGCAATTCGGTCGCGCCAGACTATCTTCTGAAATATGCGATTCTTTTTGTTCATTCTTTTTTTGTCTGTGGTAAAGACATGTTCAAATCCCCTCCAATTGAGAATAATCGATGCGATATCGATTCGCAGTTTTGGTCCTACACACAAAGTTTCATTTAACAAGATGCTGATTCTTGTGTAAGCCACGGTATTAAATATTACACGTAATTTTGGTTTGCCGTTTGCAATTAAGAATACTAGGTGATGCGAAATATAAATCCGTCTCCGATCGATAGCCTGGATTCGCGAAAGCTCGGTTATATGTCCAAGTACATGATACTCATCTGAAAAATCTTGGTACATTCGTTTCAGAGTGATGTCTTTGTTCAGACGTTTTCAGATTCGATCGAGCGAGAGCTCTGCAATCGGATGCGAAGGACCTAGCGCAAGTTTGGAGTCACTAAGCTTGAAAGGAAGACGAATTTTCTTCTTCTTGAGTCATTTTTGAGACAGAAGGAATTCATTCCAACTGCCAAAGATGCTTCAACAATTTTTCCAGTTCGGTAAAAGTATTTGACGATGCTAAAATGCAATGCGACGCACGATGAGAATTAACGCTTTCTGAAATCACCCATCCGAAAATGGTGGATTGAACAATGAGGTTTTTGTCCTCAGAATTCAGGTATACGTCTGTAAGAATGCGAGGCAAGTAATAAACGCAATTCATAATGTCGACTTCTGCGCGAAAGACTGGCTCTGTGGCTAATTGCAAATGCTTGAGAATCGGTTCTTGATTCTTAGGGTCGTACTAATTCTGCCTTCAAGCATTTCGATATAACTTCGCTGATCATTTCGGAGGCTGTTTGCTTGAGAGCATTTCGAACGTCCAGACTCCAATGTGACTCCACTGTTCATATCGGGGGCTTTTAGCTCTGGGGAAAATTCAAACATCCGATATGATATATGACTTCACTGACCATATCGGGGACTTTTTGCCTTAAGGAATTTCGAACGCCATCAGAGCCAAGTGTGTTAGGTTTTAGCGACATCGAAATTGGTGACACTCAAACAAACCTCCAGTGGTGCTCCGCTGGGCATGATGGGGATCGTTTTTCCCGCACAAACGCCGGTAATGGCGCAAGACTCTGTGCTTGAACCATGTCAAGTTGGGTTTGCTGTGGCTGTGGCGTGGAGTCACCAGCCCCTTACTGAGATGGGTGACTTGGTCATTGTCACCAGTTATAATTCTCTCGTGACTCTTCAAACTTGCCGGACTCCATCAAAATGCCCCGCGGGTGCTGTTAGACGAAGGCTTGGATTAACGTCACTGACGTCCTTGGAAACTAGTGCAGTCCCACCAACGATTCGGTTTGTACTGTCCAGGTGGCGTTCCCTTATGGGGGACTAATCGAACAACTTTAGAGAAGTCTTCAGGGAGTAGCACCTCTGTGGACCGGGAGCCGGGTTCAGAGGGAATCTCGAATCCTAGAGGAGATGGTGGTATTCCTCTGGCAAAGGGAGCCTTGCAAAACTAAGTGTGATTTGGGCTCACTCGTCGTGTGTGAGGAAGGCCAAACGACATTCAATTGATCTTTGCATTGCCTATCATTATTGTCGAAAGAGAATGGTTTGACCGATAGGCCAGAAGATCAACATTCAACCACCTCGAGCAGGGATTCGGAGATGCTAGAATGTGTAAGCAAGAGCCGACTATTTAGACGGTAGCTGTCTAACGCTCTAAGTTGCGCTTTGAGTAAAGACAACTTGACGGTCTACGGTCAGATTGATCGGATTCCTGCTTACATGGACTACATTTCCTTAGTACACTACTGCTCACACAGGGATGGTCTCATTGTTGCGGGTAAGGTTGGTTGTTTAATGTGATGAGCGTTCGTCTTGCCTGCATGAATATAGCCATCGAACGTGACCTTAATTCGAACGTGACCTCATTTCGAACGTGACCTCGAACGCACCGCGTAGCCCGTGAGAATATCCTTGACAGCTAGGAAAGGCTTACTTACGGGACTAAATGTTAAAAGCTTTCGATCGCGGCTTTTAAGAGAGTTCAACTCTAGGAATCGTAAATATCGATTTTTTTAAATCCGGCAGGTAAGCCTGACCCCTTGAATACGTCGTCATTCCGTTCCGGACCGTAGTAGCACGAGACTACATTCCGAAGTGCCAAATAAGTCGTGTTATTTCTAAAGAGCAATGGTATACATGAGTACGAGAAAATTTTGTGAGTTGTAATAATTGCAAATATGTTTTCGAAGTGTTCACCGGCTTACTTGTCATGTCACAGCGTTTTACATCGTTTAATGAGGCTCAAGTTTCTTCTGATCGTGTTGCCGAACAGTCGAAGTCAAAAAGTGTAATACAGTAAGGAATATTAGAAAAACCATAAATGTCATGAGATACATGATTTACTCGGTTATTTTTAAAATTATAACGGAATCTAGTTGGTTTGGTTTATCGCAATGAACCGTGTATTCCAGTAAGCAGTTTTTGCAATTTATGATTTATTTTTGTACCTTTTCATTTATGGGTATATATTTGGGATTATAATGTTTTGTAGTTTTTTCTACAAAATTCATATCTGAGGTCGATTTGGTTTTTGGTCATTTTGCCGCACTAATATAGAAAAAAACTGATGGGTTATTTGAATGTGTGTTGTGTGTAACGGTTGGATGTTTTTAAATAACAAAATTTAAAAGAACAGGTCCAATTGCCCCTTCGCCACGGACTAAAAACAATATGTTGGTCTCGGTCAGGATCGCCAGGCGACTATCGCCATCGATACGCGAAAAAAAAATGACAAAATTCCAGACTCGTGAACCGGAATAGTTACGTTACTCAAAAACCGAATGAAGGGAAACAAAACTCAAGAAAACAATATAATGTATCAAAGAATATTCAACTCTTCTTTATTAATTTCAACTAAATTTTTGTAATATCAAGGCAACTTATTTCTCAAATACAAAATAATTGTAATCCTTACCAATATCGTTATCCCGTTTTCAACGATTGTTTTCTCGAACACAAAAATGATAGCCTCCAATCTCTTGTCGTTACAATTTTCAATTGCTCTCGTGAGCCAAAGAAAAAAAATACAAAAACTATTTAACTACCCAACTCAAAATTATATGGTGGATTCTATTTTTCACATTTTTCACTAACTCAATTCTGAATCAAGGCAAGAATTTCTATCCAAATTATCTTCCGGATCTAGATTACTCGACTCCAACAATTAAACAAAATTCTTCAAATAAAATCAACTCTTACTAAACCGACAATGACATTCACAATTCTTCTCCCTACCGCCTTCTTCCCTCTACCACCTCAGTCCCTGTCGCAGCATTTTACGAGCCTCCTGAAGTGACGTCAATCAGGACCATATGCGCCCAGCCCGGCACAGCCGTGATCCATCAGAGGTCACACCAATAGCTCCAGGGTTGTCCTTCTCCTCGAGTTGAATTCCCCTAGCGCTAAATTCCGTTGTACCAACCAAAGGGAGGGCAAAAACACTAACAAAATAATCTCATACCTTCTTGTTTCTCCACGTAGTCGTATTCTCGCAAACGCAATTAAGACAAAACTAATATATGAGCAATTTTCTGTGTACAAACAATTGATTTCTTCCCGAGATTAATAATAAATAAAATAAACATAATAAACAAAAAAATTCTACCAAACCTCCGAGTTGGGGCTCTCAAGCCGTGCGAGAGGAGCGGCATTGGACTTTGGTTTGCATTCTACAACACGCCGCGAAAGCGGCCGTTACATGTGATAGTTTATTAATAATCGGTCACTTGATCGGTAGGTCAGTTGTTATCGTATTAATAAGGTAAAGGCGTTAGCGGTTGGCTTCTTTAATCATTCGCGATCGGTATCGCAGGGCGAAGGGTTAGGCGCCTGTTCTTGAGTTTGAAATCAGTTTTACTGTTCAAATTGTCAGAATTTGTATCTTGGTAATATGGTGGGTTGTCTAAAATTAAAATAAAAATTCGTATATGTGTGAAACTTGGTGTTGTCTTTTTCTATATTGATTAATATTTGTGTGTGCGATATTTTAAAGCGTGTTTCCTTTTGAATTGATAACGTTCTGTTGGTCTTGCAAAATGTCGGATTCGAACAAAATTTTGGTAATTTTATAATTTAGGAAGTGTTGTTTTAGATTAAAATTTTGTTTGTTCGTATATTAATGTATGTGTTATTATTTTTTATGTTGCGATTTATAATTTAAAGTATGCGTTATTGTGTCGTCGAATTTCGGAAGTGTAAGTTTCACTGATTATGGAAGATGTAAAAATATTTGATTTAGGGTGTTTATTTTATTATTGAATATTTGACGTGAACCATGGCAGCTGAAGGGTGGTTAATTTTATTTAATTTATGATTTTTTTTCTTTGTGTGTGCATATGTTGTTCATTTTCGGTTTATCTGTTTTTAGAAAGTGTTTTTGACAATATTTTCCTAGAGTTGGCGGAGGTAGTGCGCCAGGTGGTCGTCGCCGAGGGTTCTTGGCGAGCTGCTCCGTTAGCGGAGCGAACCGTGCGCCAGGACCTCTCCCTGATAGTTCCTTGGCTTGAAAAGGTGTTGCGAGACTACGTTTTTTGCTCCATTCGAGAGGACTCGGATGTTCCCGGGGATTGTAATCCCTTCGAAGAATCCGGAAAGAAGTGCCGTTCCCTGGTGGAAATTGTTGGCGCTGAAGTAGTTCGGTGGGCGGATCGTTTTTGTGCCACCGAATTTCAGCGGTTTACAGACGAAGTTTTGAGGCCATTAGTTCAGGCTAAGTTGGAGATGGTGGTCGGTAGGTTTCTTATTTTTTTTTACTTTTTCTCTTTTATTGTTTTTTTGACGCTGAATTGTTAATTTAGTTATTTTTGTTACAGGTTCTTCCGCGATTGAGGAGTGATTTGAAGTTGTGTTATTATTGTATTTGTCTTTGTGTTCTTTTGGATAAATTAGTAGGTCTATATTTGGTATTTTGGCGTATTATTGTTTTCCCTGCTGTTGGTTTTCTTGATTGTGTTGTTGTATTTTTCGTTGTTATTTTATTTCGTTTTCTGTGTGGTAAAGAGAAGAAGAGTGAAAGTTTACCTCATTGTTTCTGATTAAGCCCTCACGGAAAAAAAAAATATTTTGAAAATATAAAAAAAATATATTTTTTCTATATAAAATATATTGCGGAAATATGGAGTATAATCATTATATATTTTTTTTATAAATTTCATTATATAAATTCATAAAATATGAAATGAAATATATTTTTAATATAAAAAATTCATAAAAAGCGGCAATAATGACTATAGAATGAAATATATTTTAGCGAATATATTTTCGATCGTGAGGTGGTTGTTGAATTATTGCGATTGAATTATTCAATTAATATCATTATTTATATATTTATATATGATATAATATAGAATTTGTTTGTGATCCCGCACGGACGAAAATATATTTTAAAAATATAAATAAAATATATTTTTTGTATGTAAAATATATTCCGGCAATAAGTATAATATTCGGTTTATATT
>JAPYZS010001354.1:0-31325 GCA_030522925.1 Trissolcus japonicus | reverse complement strand
TCGCTCGAGTCGCCTGGCAAAAGGATCCTCAGGGGATCGTACACGAGTCGCTCGTGTTGTCACCACCCAGTCGCTGGGTGAAGTGATTGCTGCCGGGCAAAGCAGCCTTATTTAGGCCCGCAAGTTATCGGCTCGCTTGTGAGAGGGGCGCGCAGAGTGCGACAACCGCCGCCTAGCGGCGCGCGAGCGATGCAAAGTCTTGGCGTTGTCGCACGCGTGGACGGCCGTGCGTTGCTGCCCCCTAGTGGCGTTGCGGTAAGGCTGCCCTGTTTACCGGCAGCTGTCGGTAATTAGTCAAAATTCCGAACATTGGGAATTATTTATTTCAATCCAAAAACTGATCTTCAATCGGTTTTAGAATTATTTCATCTACATATCGACGATTAATTACTCCATTATCCGAACAAACTCATACTATTGGTTGGTGATTTTAACTCTCGCCTGGGAAATCTTTCAGGCAAACGAAATTTTATTTGAGAGAACAAACTTATCTGTGAGGAAGTCGCACGACAAAGTTATGAATTATCGCGGTGCCTTGTTGAATAATTTCATGCTGGAAAATTATTAAATGGCAGAACTAGAAGTGACGTGGAGGGATCTTTACTTTTGACGGTCCACAGGGAAATAGTGTCATTAATATCGTATCGGTCAATTTACCTTTTATTGACCTAGTCGAAAATCTTAAAGTAATCTGTCTTCCATCTTCTTCTGATCACTACCTACTTCAGTTTCGGTGGCCGTTTAACTAAAGGTCCCCTGTACCCCTTGTTCGGTCCCTTGTTCTGAAATTTCAGATTCATACCGCTCGCAACGTTTTTGTAAACTATCTTGGAATTGTGAGAAACTGAAAGAGTACCAATTATCAATTCATGGTAAATTCGCAAATCTCCCCATAAACTTTTTTTCTAGTTTGTCCACTGACGAGAAATTCGATTATGTAATTTCCTCGATTAAAGATGTAGCTCTTCAACTAGACATGTCAAAAATTATAAATTTGAAAACAATATAAAAAACCCTGGTATGATCACGACTGTTTGTCTGCCAAGACAGAAATGAATGAAAAATATAAGATCTATATATAACGCAAATTTTCTCCGGAATTAAAATCTAATTATGTATCAGCGAAAAAAATGTACAAATCCATAATTCATGTTAGAAAAACCACATACCAAGAAAATAAAGGACAAATCTGCCGACTGTAGAAATTCGAAGGATTTTTGGCGTACAATACGTTTAAATGATCATTTTCTCAGAATCCGATTGCTATCTCTGTATGGGAAACTTTTTTTGCTGATATATATCCGGAATATGTAGCGAATGACATGTTTTTTTTCGGTTTGTCTGACAGATTCTTGAATTGTAATATTATAACCCAGAAAACTTTATCAGCTCTGAAAAAAATGAAACTAGGCAAAGCCCCTGGGGCTGATGGTGTAAAACATCGATTTTTTCAAAAACATGCCTCTTTCGATTATAGATATGTTTACGTATTTTTTCAATAATATTAAAGTATACGCGTTCATAACACCCCGCACATGGTCGAAATCGATCGAATTTATGCTCACATTGATACATAAAAAAGGCGACTTTAATAACCCATCAAATTACAGGGGCATTGCTCTATATAATGGTATACCTAAGCTGTTTACGCAAATTCTAGCCACGCATCAGGGAAAATGGTCTCACGAAAATGGTTTGATAGATGAATCTCAAAATGGTTTCCGCAAGGGCAGAAGCTGTTCTGACAACAAACTACTTCAATCGGTTATTCATTTTTGCGACTAGATAAAGGTCAGGTTTTTGCCCTATTCATCAACTTCCAAAGAGCTTTGGATTCGATTTCGCACTCACTCCTATGGCAGAAATTATTCTTTATAGGAGTGAGTCCGAAGTTTATCAAGATAATTAAAGCCATGTATGATTCTGCCTTTTTTAGAGTGAAAATGAATGATTCTTTTTCGAATGAAATAAGGGTAACGGAGTATGTCTTGCAAGGCGATACTTTAAGCCCGCTTATCTCCGTTTTATTTATCTCGGACTTCAAGAGTTATTTGCGTAGTACAAACTGATTTGAACACATTCCTAAAATTTTAAGTAATAATATCCATTATTATTATTGTTATAAACAAAAGAAATTTTTGATCACATTTTTTCCAAAAAATCATATTTCACACAGGAATTTATATTTTGACCTGAAATTTTCACCACATATGTAAAACTGATTTCTGTTTTAGACAAAAAATAAAAACTTTTATATATCTTGCAACTTGTTTAAAACTCATTTTTTATAAACAATTAGAATTTTTCACTGTTCTCAATGTCGCAGGAAATTCAAACTTTTTTTAAATTATTAATTGAACATTTTTCTTAAACTTGCTCTTAAAGCTTGTCGTTTTACCGTCCCGCCGATGCCGTCACATGCTCCCTTTCCATGTGCAGTCGCAAAAGTACCATTCTGCTTTAACCCCAAAGACTTTCTCGTGAAAAAGTAAATTAATGAAATTGTATTCATTTTTATATTGGGACGCCGCTCCGTCTGAGAAATAATACAATTTCTCAACGGTTTCGCTACCGTATTTGCGTTTCCAATGAGCTATCATAATACTATTAAATAAATGAACCGCATTCGTGTTGTGTTGTGTGTGTTCCGATATTATTACAAAATTTTCGTGTTTAGGTTGTTTGTTTTGACGGTTTGACGGTGGTATACAACATACGGGTGTAAAGTGGCTTGTGGATTGGTCCAGTGATGAGCTTGTATGGCGTTTGGCATCTGGAATGTATAGTTCTCAGAAAAGTCCAGGCAACGATTTCCTCTCCTTCAGATGAATTATCTTTTAAATTAGCAAACGTGGAGCCTTGATTTCATCATAAGAAATCGTGCTTCAACAATTCACGTAGATCTTTCCTATTGTTCTCAATGAAAAATTTTGTTGGCTCTGTTACCTCTACATAATCGCACCTGCTAGAATAATCAATTCATAAATGTAACAAGTATATTATGTACAATAATACCATTAACACTGAAAGAAATCTGTAAGTAAAATACTAAAAAAAATGATGACATAATTAAATATTTTACTTATCAGTTGTAGTCCACTGATAAAAAGTTACTGCGGAAATATCGTTCGAATAAAATAGGGCTTCTAATTTTGCACGAGTTGACTCTTGTCCTGGACACTTTTCGCAGTTAGTTAAAAAACACAATGATGTTGGGTATTTGCAAACAAACTCTGTGAGAAAATTGTGGTACGTATCTTCGAAGACTATTCCTTTTTTTGTAAGAGTTCGCTTGACACCACCTACTTTCAACATGACATTTAGGTGAATTTAAGGGTTGGTAACGCAAGCCTGACCAAGGATAGGACCCCTGGCAGGGTTCGGGTGTCTATTTCGTCTTTCGCACTCGTTCCCTGGGAGGGAGGGAAACCGAGCCTAATCAAGGCCGGAGCACTGTCGCCAGGAATTTCAAGTCTCGGGGACAATCCTGGATGCCCGATTAGTCGCGGATTCCTGGAAAAAATTTGAGGTTAGAAGAGCCTAATTTATATTCAAAATGGAGTATTTTGTGTGGCATCAAAAATTTATAATTTTATAGTGTTTCCTGAAGATTAAAAGCCAGCATCACCAGGCGCAATTTTTGGTCCCTTCTTTTGTTTTTTACAAAAAGGTATTTAGTTATTAACCCTTTTCTCGGTGCATCGAACCTACAAAAAGGTTATGATACCTTATGATACCTTTTTGAGATCAGAGTAGGGATGCAAGGCAAGGATTTTGAATGCCTCTTATCTCGCCAGTCTTGAAACTCAGTTGTTTAATTAAAATTTATTTTCTAAAGTTTGAAAATAATCAGCTAAAAAAATTTTGATTTCATAGTGAAAGTTTAAATATATTAAATTGGTACAAGGATAGAAATGAAGCAGTAAATTTTACTACCTTTCCTCTGAATCGTGTGATGGTAACGTGAAACATGATAAATTACTATTCCAATTTGTAAATTTTAGTTTTCAGCATAATTTAAAAAAATTTGATATAATTGTTATCGATTTTTCCATGTTGACATTCTAGAAGTCTGTAGGAAGTCTTCTGTTGACATTCCCTTCAGTTTTCGATTCAAAAAACTGGGAAAGTTTATATGAAGTTTTCGAGTCTCGAACCCCAGCCCCATCCGCGCGCGATCACTTAGGCCCCGAGCTATTCCACCTAATAGAGATGGACGAGATAGAGCGCCTAAATACATAAATAAATAAATCTAAAAAATTGCTATCCAAATAGTAATATTTCATGCGTACCTGACAAAATTTGTTAATTAAATAGTAGAAATTCGTATAACCGACAAAAATTACTAATTAAATAGTAAATTTTCTTATGTAACTGACAAAAATTGTTAGTTGAATAGTATTTTTTATCACTTTCTTAGGAAATAACATGTAAAGTCAGTACCATCACACGATTTAGATGAAAACTAGTAAAATTTACTGCTTCATTTCTATCCGTGTAAAATTTTATATCAAAATGATTAAGTTGGTCAACATTCAAAAGTAACTAAGTTACCAAAAGTTTGATTAAATTTTGTTTAAATGAGTTCATAGATTATAATGGTAAAATTGTGATTGCCCGAGTCAAGTTTTAAATCTGATTTTGATCCCATAAGTCATATCTCGTTTTTTTAATTCTCTTCTCGACTTCTTTAACATTAGAACGGCCGGCGTTTGGATATACCTAAAACGATCGACGGCGTCAATTTGACAGCATGACATTTCGGCGTTTTTTGCCTTTTAATGTTTTCTATGCAAATGTTACATTATAAATAAAGTGTTTAAATAAAATAATACGTACAACAATTGTTGATAAAATTGTTATTTATTATTTATTTATAGCTTAATATAAATATAACTGAACCCATTAATAACATTCATAATTGATTTTTAGATTTTGTAGAACTGATTTTCTGATCTAATTTTGTAAAACTGGTTTTTTCTGATTCGTCTTCGGGTATAATCTTGAATTTTCGACCAATATCTTTTTCATTCATTCCTTTTTAAATGAAAAAAACAGCGAAAAACAAATGCAGACAAAGAAGTTTAGCACTCTAGAGCGACTGTTTAAAACGATGTTATGTTCCGCGATCTATTTGTTTACGCGCATTTTTATGGAAAATTAAAAACATAAATACCAATCTAATAAAAATTCACAACCAATTTTTTGTTTTTAACAACAATATGAATTATTGAAAAAGGTGAACTATAAATTTGTGAAAATGTATACAATTTTTTTTATTTTTTATTTTTTATATAAATAATTGTCTAAAAGTAGTTGCGAATCAATGAAAATTGACGCCTTGGACGTTTAATTTTCATAAAAAAAAATATTTGAAAAATAAAGTTATCATAGAAAAGTAAACTAAAATAGTAGGCAATTGTAAGAAAAAAGCCGTCAAATTGACGGCTTCGACCGTTCTACTGTTAATATCGTTTTATACTTATTTCAAACTCTTTTCAGCCTTAGTCAAAATTTTCGGATTTTCCAAATTTCCTCTTCAACCTCTTGAGCATCATTGAAATATCTTCTCATACTCTTTATCCTCAATGACTACTTTTCAAATTTTCTCTCAGATCTCATTTCAATCTTTTAAATTTCTGCCCGAACAAACTAAATTTTAGCCTCTTTTTGTTCTCTATTCTGTTTTGTTTAATCTCAGTTTTATCCTCCATATTGCCTCCTTTTAGTCTCTTGCTGTTATCCTCTCCAAAAATTTTTAATTCTCTAATTCATTCTTATTTCAACTTATTTTCACCTTTTTTTTTATATTTCATCCTCTTTTATTAGCTTTCTTTCAGCCTCTTTTGATCCTTTTTTCAGCCTCAAAGTATCTAATTTTTTAATGTTACCGAATCTCGTATAAACCTCTTTTTGACCTCTAATGATAAGACTTTTCGACTTATAAGTCTCTTAGTTTTACTTTTCATCTCATTTCGACCATCTCTAAATTTATATATTTCTTTTTCACTTCGATCCTTAACTACTCGATTAGCTGAATGCCTGAGTCTTCAGTTTGTAATCGTGCAACCTGCATTCGAATCCCCGTCAAATTAAATTTTTTAACCCGTTTTTTCAGTGTAATTAATGTAATTAAGTATATATGAACATGTTTATGTTCAAAAATGTATGTGACAACATATATAATAATGACATTGTATTTTGAAGATGATTCAACATGGGTACGTACGCGACTGAAATGTATATAAAAATGTAGCCTGTAGTTGCTCATGTAGTAGCCTGCTCATGAGTTTGAATTATCGCAATTGGTCACCTATAGAAGTTTAAATGACCACAGATTTTGTTATATTTTTTTTCAATTTTTTTGCCATTTTTGTTAATAAAAACTACTTTTTAAACAAAATTTGGACAAAAATTGTTAATGTAAATAAACAGTTTAAACTAGAACAGTACACAACAGGGCTTAAAAAAGGTTGAAAAGGGGCCCAAAAGTAAGGAGACTTCTAGGAACCTAAATGAAGTTTTTTTTCTTTTTCTCACAAGGGTAGGAAAGTGCACTTAACGCACCCCTCGGTGGCGTGTCTCTAATAACTACCTCCGCGAGGGCCTGTGGGACTCGGTCCTAAGACCTCTACTCACTAAAAACCTAACCCTTGGGTACTCCAAATTGACCTCGCGCGGGACCGCCGCCAGGCATTACTTCGCGTGAGGTGGACTGGCTAGTTGCCTACTTCATTATCGACGAGGCGATTGCCTCCTCGTCCTCTCTTCTCGTCGCAGCTTCTTCACTATGGTCGAGGCCGTATCCGCTACCGAACTCCAGTTGCCATCGCACAGTAACATCAGACTGGCGAGGTTTGTCTGGTGTCACCCTAGTCTGGAGATGTCTGGTCAGCTCTTCTCTCTTCGCGGCAAAACGGGGGCACTCAAATAGGTCATGCTCGGGTGTCTCTTCAGCCGGGTCACAGGTTGGACAGGATGGTGAGGTATCCAGCCCAAAGCGGTGCAGGTACGACCAGAAGCAGCCGTGACGTGTCAGGAACTGGGTGAGGCAGAAGTCGACCTCGCCTTGTTCCCTTTCGCTCCACGCCCTGATGTTCGGAATTAAGAGGTGTGTCCACCTTCCATCCATGGATGAATCTCATCTGCGCTGCCACAATTCCATGGTCTTCGTTTTCTCTTCTTGCACCATCGACGGTCTTGCGTCTCCGAGAGCGGCGATCCGGCCTCGTTCGTCCGCCAGAAGCTCGATTGGCGTCATATCAGCTCACACGTAGGCAGCCTCACCCGACACTGTGCAGTAAGCACAAATGACGCGTAGTGCAGCTCTCCAGTAGACCCTAGACATCGTGCGGGCGTGCGTTGCGGTGTCCATAGCCATTGACCAGACTGGTGCGGCATGCAGTATGATGAAGGCGGCGACTGTGGAGAAAAGATAGGAGATGGAGAGTCTCCGACTTTGCCTTGGCCCACCCGTGTTAGGCATGATGCTCGACAGAACGTTGATGACCTTCGATGCTCTTTGGCTGACAATTCGACAATGTTCGTCAAATCTTAGCTTGTCATCGATCTGGATATCCAGGTACTTGTGATTGTTGAGAAGTTATGTCGCAGTCTCCAACGGCCAGGGTGATGGTTTTCCTGACTTTCCATCCTGTCACGAGGACTGCCTCAGTCTTGTGATCCGCAAGCTGCAGACCAACTGAAGAGAGCCACTGGCGGACGCCGACAATGGCTCTGTTCGCTGTGCACGTCACCTCCGCGAGGAACTTTCCGACGACGACCACAGCAACGTCGTCCGCGAACCCCCCCGTCGAAGAGCCTTCGGGCATTGGCAGCCTCAATGCAGCATCATACATGATCTCGTTCCTTCCTCCGAGTCGTATGTAAGGACTCGGCTCGAGAAATAGCTGGTGATGATCTTCAGGAGTTAGGTCGGCACCTCCATACTTCGTAGTGCGGCCTAGATACAGTGTCATCTGGCGGAATTAAATGCATTCCTCACGTCCAGGGTAACGATTGCGCAGTACTTCTTTGTACCTCTCGTCCAGCTTCTTCCGGCTATCGCCTCACGCGCGATACCAATGACTTTATCCACGGCGTCGATCGTGGACCTGGTTTTGCGGGACCCAAACTGGTTGTTGGAGAGACCCCAGTTTTTCTCACTGAAGACCTTCAGTCTGTTGCAGACGATCCTAGGTGTTGGTGCTTCCAGCATTCTAAGAATTTTCCAGGAACACATCCGGTCTCAGCCTAATAGCAGCTTTGAGTGCCGCATTCGGAATCCCATCTGGGCCTGGGGCTTTGGTATCCCCGATTGGTGGTACGTTTTGCAGATCTTCGGGTGGGTCAATTGAGAATGTGGTTTCCGGTTGTTGAGGAAACAGGGCTCTCACTATCCTGTCTAAGTTTGGGCGGCCTCGTGTCCCCTGTGCTTGTTTTCTGGCGGACATCTGGACATCTCTTCCGGAATGCAGCAATCCCCTTGTTCCACCAGTACGCAGGTTTGCGTTTGTCACTATTGGAGCGCCTGGTCATAGACGCATTGCAGGCATTTGTGGAGAGCGTCGTCAGTTGCAAGGCTTTGCTGTCTGGCGAGCCCTCCAGCATTACGACATCCTCCATCATGACGGAGAACGCTACTCGGTCGAATGAGCGGTGGTTCCAGGCGTGCAACCTCTGACTGCCCGGGTTCCTCGGTCTCTGGGGTGAAGTCATCACGAAAATAATCGCCTGGTGATCACTGTGTGTGTAGTGGTCGCTGACTTCCCACGATACGATGTGGAGAGCCAGGTTTTCACTTGCAAATATGACATCAATATCAAATATAATATCACTATTCCCGATTCTCATGAAGGTTGAAGTGGTACCAGAGTTGAGTAATCCAGCGATAAGAACACATCTAGAAGACACTCACCGCGCCTATTGGTCACTCGGCTGCCCCAGTCAGTGGCCCACACGTTGAAGTCCTCTGCGATGATGGCAGGACGCCTGCCGCGGAGTTCGTCAACGATTTGATCAAGCATACGTTGATAGGCTTCGCTAGTAGCGTTTGATGAGGCGTAAAGGTTGCAGATATAGATGTCTCGCACCTCCACATGACGATCCACATGAATTCCTCACGCTGAGTTGGTTGTACCTCCTGGATAAATAGGCCCTTACGTGTCCAGATAGGTGCTCTGCCAGAGCGATCTGCTGTCCAGGATCTCGAGTTCTGGATGGCGCGATACTCCTCATAAAGTTTAACGACGTCTATGTTCAGCTCCTGCAAGGACTGCCAGAAAAGGTCCTGGGCTGCCTCGCAGTGGTTTAGGTTGAGTTGCAGGAACTTCATCGTTTTCGTTTGGCTGCCTCCTGGATTACTTGTTGGTATACATGACATGCGTTGGAGCCGGTACGATGACTAGCGTCTTTTTCACAGAGGAGGCACTTGATCTCAGTTGCCTTGCAGTCCCTGGCTTGGTGCGAGGTATCTCCACACTTGTAAAATAGCTTCGAGCGGTCCGGGCTCTTGCATATTCTAACGAAGTGGCCATAGCCGAGGCATTTGTAGCACCTCCTGACCATCTCCTTCTCTCTCACTCTGCTGATTACCCAGCCAACCCTCAGTTTACCCTGGGTCCGAATCATCCTCGCTAAATCAGTTGGCAGCACCGCCACTGCTATCTGAGTTCCTCTGTATGCTTTCCGGAGGGATTTGACTACACCAGAGTCTATCTCGTCCACAGCAGTGCGCGGAGAGCTTCACAGATTTCGTCAGGAGTTCCAAGCTCGTCGAGATCTCTCAGCTCGATGGTTGTCTTATCCAGTCGACTGATGACCTTTGCCTTGTCTTCTAACTTTCTTCCCACAGCTAGACGTAACTCGCTCGTTTTTCCATGAGCCTTCTTGTCCAACAGTAGACTGCCAGCGTCCGTTTTTCGTATCTTGGTGACACTATTTCCGACCTCCTTCTTCTCAGGATCATCTTTGAGTGTCCGGAGGATGTCAGCATACGATTGCACTTCTTTCCATTTCTCTCCAATATCCAGATTGTTACCAGCGCTTCGTACGTAAAGGGGCTGGTCGAAATAGTTGGGAACGGGTATACCCTCGGTCTGGCATTGACCTACCCCAGTTCCCTGAGGCACAACCTTCCCTTTACCAGTCCCGGAATACACGGACGGACTGGAACTCGCCTAAATTTAAAAAAAACGAAAATGGAATCCCAGTCAGGTCCTTGGAAACGCCCGGCATGACGCACTGTACCGATGCCCAATCGGGAATACTGACTGGAACATGGTAAAGGCCCAGTCAGTATTCCTTTTATCAAGATTTCCCGGTTTAAACCAGACCGGGCCCTGGTTTTAAGCATGGCATGCCCAATTGGATTTCTACTTGGGTGCAAGGTAACAGTTTTTGGTTTTTCATTGGGGTTTTCCTTCCCCTAGTCTGTTGGTCCGCAAGAGGTATTTTATTTCCCTCCTACCCTGTAAATCTACCGAGCATTCCCTTATTCGCCACCTGAGGACGTGCCATGGGTTACAGACTCCCAATGTGCTAAATATCTTCTCTTATCAATCTCAAAGTGCTGAAAGCGGACATTACCGCAAGTTTGAGGTTGAAAAGAGATGAAAAACAATCGTCATCGAACTCTTTTCCTTCTCATTCAAATTTCTCTTAAAGCTTACTTTGAAATTTATTTCAACCTTATTTCAGTCTTCATTCAACCTCTTTTCAATCTCTCAAACAGAGGCTGAAAATTTAGACTCGGGTGTATAAGTTGATGAACATTTTGATTTCACAGTGTTTAAGCTACCAAAATTTTAAGTAAATTTTATTGAATTGAGTTCTCAAATTCACATAATCTCCAGTTGTTAAAATTTTGATTTCATAAATTTAAGTTGATACAAACTTGATTTTATCAAATTGGGAAAATGTTAATTGTCTAATAATTGAGTGGGTTATCGAAATATGACGTTCTAGTTTATAATGAGATTAAGATTTTAAACCACTGAAATTTGAAATATGAAATTTTAATTTACGATAAGATTAAAAATTTGGAATTGTTTAATTCGTAAATTATTGAGATGTGAAATATAAAATTTTGATTTACGAATTATTGAAATTTGGAGTATAACATTTTTTTCGTTTACGGTAACATTAGAATTTTAGTTTGTTCGATTTGTGAAATTTGAAATTTGAATTTAAGGTGAGAAATAAAAAATTTTGTGTGTGTAAGAAAACTAAAATTTGGATTTGTGAATTCTTAGAATAAAACATAAAATACTGCAATTTGAAACGAGAAAAGAATTTTTTTGGATTTGTTTTGAATCATTTAATTTGTGAAATTTTGAAATGAAATGAAATTTGGAAATTGGTAATAAGAAATAAAATTTTGGATTGTTGGATTTGCGAAATTTGAAATTTGAAACATAAAAGAAAGTTTGAATAGTTTGACATTATGGTAAAATGGAGAAAATATACTGAGGAATTTAAGTTTTTAATAATTCTGATGTCAAGATTCCAATTTGTGATTCCTGGGGATAAAACATGATTTTGATATTAGAATCCCGAATTACACTATTGATAATGTGAGCTCTGAGTGAAATTATGAAAACATATGTAAATTTGAAACTGACGAACTGAGTCCGACTTATCACAGCTGGAGATATTGGAAACTGGTAGATGAGATCATGACTAAAAATAGAATTTGAGAATTGAATTGAAGTTGATTCAGAGGAATTGTAATCATTATTAGATCTTGGAACCTATAGGAGAACCAAGATCGCTATCTTCAATATAAAGTTCTGCCTGTCCAAGTGGGACTGATTCAAAGAAATTATCAAAATGTTGAACATAATCTACCAGTCGCGTTACTATAAAATCAGGTTTGTGCTGATATCAATCAGTCAATAGGTTTAGAACTTCAACAGAGTAACATAAAATTCGTAATAAGTTGAGAATCATGATTAATAGCACAGGAAACAGGAATCCAAATGGAATGAAACTTGGCTTTAATTGATAATAATATGATTTTGTGCTTTTTTTAGGTGTCATGAAATATATATGATGATTTCCAGGTCTTATGCAAAATTCACTTTGCAATGAGTAAATCCTGGTTAACTGAGCTTTGAAAAAGACACCAAAATAAGTTTAATTTAAACAATTTCAGTGAGAAAATCTTAAATTAAAACCAGGTCAGATAAGCCTTTACTTTGCTTGATATGAATGAAACAGTTTTTATTTTATTTGAACATTGATATGTGTAATCAAAGACGCAACGAATGATTGACAAAAAGCACGCCCTGAGACTGTCAATTCATGTAAGTTTCACTAGTTATAAGTAGATTATAACAAATGACCAAGTTATAAGATATTTATATTTAATTAAAAAAATAAACAGTATATAATGGAATCGATAGTTTGAAGTCTCAGGAATATGAATTCAACCCATCTTAAAAAAGTTGAACGGTCCATAAAGTTGGCCGCGGATTGGACCGTTTTGGCCAAGTTCATGCGTAACCACTTCAATTTTGACAGTTTGTTGCTTTATTTTTTAAAATTGAAAAATTAAACCATACACTATGTAGCGCACGCGAAGCGCGCGCTTTATACTAGTTTAGTTAAATAGTTCATCATAATTGTTTAAAAGTTATTAACAATAAACTAAAACAAAACAAGTCAAAAGTATCGTTTAAAGAAAAACTCCATACCTTTGTTTAGACTTATCAAAAAAATATATTTAAATATTGTTTGTGAAGGAGAAAGAATGCTCTGTCCAAAAATCAAATTGCAAAAAATGTTTGTTTAAGAAAACATAATTAATTTATAACCTAAAGATAGGCCGTGATATGATGCAGAATTAATCATTTGTCGTTTAAAATTCATAAAGAAATAAATCAATTAATACATTAGTTACTGAGGCAAGTTGGTGTGGCGGTAACGCTATCAGTTTGTGTTCGGGAGGTCAGGGGTTCGAATACAAACTATATCCTACTTGAAAATGTGTAATGTCTAGGGCCCGGATTCCCTCTGATACCAGTAATTTGTTAGTTGTAAAAGGAATTTGAATTAATACATTAGTTTACAATTAAATTATTGCACTCAATTATACCCTCCCAGACTCTCGGCCGACTCCAAGTTGAAGCTTCAAGGTACCTTTCTGATCGACTTTACGACGGACCATGGACTAGTACTTCTGAACAGTCGTAAACTGAGCAACGACCCTGTAAATGTAATCATCAACCTCTCAGTTCTAGAAAACTGAGTTAACTCGGATCACTTTAAGGTCATTGTGAAGCTGGATTTTTCCACGCCTGATAATCAACGTATCTTCCAGACTTGTAATGCTGCCAATACTCCACCTAAGCTAAAATGGGACCCTTCCAAACGCGATGTCTACTATGATCACCTTGAGGACACACTCATTCCTTCTGTCTACCACTAACCGGCCATGAACGAACTCTTTACCTGTTTCACTTCAGCCATTGTCTATACTGTTGTCTCACTCGGTATGACTCTTGTCCGTTCTAACTGACCTAAAGCAAACAACCCTTAGTTTGACCATGAATGTCGTGACATGAGAGTCCATCTGAGAAAATCATTGAGAACTTCAAAATTCAAATTATTTGCTCAACCGTAGCGTTCCTACTTTCTGATGCGGAAACCTATAAATCTATTTTGGCCAGAAAGAAGAATTATCATGAGTCAAAGATCCGGGACAAATTTGCGGCTATCAGATCGACCAGTAATTCTTGGCAGGCTTATAGAGTGATGAGGCCAAAAAAACCGATTGTCAACGTCATCTCGCTCCATGATTTAAAGACATTTTACAGCACCATCTACCCGCCCAGAGCAAAAGAAGACATCACATTCTACGATACGCACTAGACGCATCCATCACAACAAACGAGGCCCAATCTGCCCTTCGACTGAGTAAGTCGGACAAAGCCGCTGGCCCTGATGGCATCCCAGCAGGGTTCTTAAAATCTTTGTACCCGAACTGGATTGACCACTTATCCACCTTCTTCAACGCTATACTGATAATGTTGCACAGGAAGGGCGATACCACAAGCCCGAGAAATTACCGAAGTATAACTATCCCCAACATTGTCTCTAAAGTTTTCATTCAGTCCATAAACTCCACACTGCAAACCTGCCCTGGTTCAAAGTTCCGACTATTTCAGACTAAAAACATTTTACCTAGAAATACTCTCGAAAATGAAACAGAAAATTTGTAACATAATTTTGTAAAAATAAAAAAGTCAGGTTCTTTCAGTACTAAAATTGTATGACAATTCAAGTTCAAACTCAAATTTTCTGTTGCATTTTTCAGGCTATTACTAGATATGATTTTTTTAATCTGAAGCAGTCGGAATTTTGAACCAGAGTGGGCCGATTAAGCTGGTATTATCCCGGAGGCTCAGTCTAGCTTGTACAATTCGAGATCATGCTTGGACAACATATTCTCGCTTCTTTGAACAGTACAGCGTCAGATAGGAAGAGGTGGGGCCAAGACTTCGCGCTGTTTGTTGATTTCGCCAGAGCCTTCTAGTCCGCATTACCGCCTTTTTTACAACTTAAGCTGTAGCGTCAAAATTGTGCGCATCCTGAAGTCCCTCTACGATCGAGCCGTACTGAACATAAAAGTGACTGACTTTAATATCACATTTAATGATATCTTCTCTAGAGATATCCCATCAGTGATGGATGTGTACTGTAGGATAAATTGCTGAATCTGATGCTGTTTTCTGTGTTCTTGGCCGACCTCGAGGACCATCTGCGGGAAAATGGCACTGAGGGAGTCAGCCTTGATGCAAGTACTGATCTTCTTCTCTTGATGTTCGCGGATGACATCATGGTCCTGGATCACTCCCTAGTGATCCTCCAAAGGATACTGAACACGCTTGTACTATTTCTTGCTTTTCAAGTTGACCAACAAACCATCAAAAATATTGTATGATTTATTATTAACTGCTTACGTTTACGGTTTTTTGCCTGAATCAATGATCTTTTGTCAACCTTTTTTTGTATTTTTCATCAGAAGATGAAAAATCTATTTTTCATCTTCTTACTGTTACTGTGAATAATTGTAAATGCTAATTCAGTCGAAATCTGCAGTACTATTTATTTTATCTTTTCATTCTAGTAGGGGCAGTACGGATCATTGTGACACTTTGGGGTAAATGTGACACAACAAATTTTGTATTAACAAAATTATTATCCATAGTTTTTTGTTGATATGTCAATTTTATATATCTTCACTTTCAATTGCACGCTCCCATAAAATTGTTTAGTTTCAAAGTTGCAAAGTTATTTCCACCGTCACATTCACCCCATTGTGTCACAATGACCCGTACTGCCCTATCGTTTTTTGTATATTCGACTGCTTGCCTGTGTACTCATTTGTTAGGGTTACCTATAAAACGAAATAAATTGAAATTGAATTAAAATTGAAAAATATCTAAAAAATAAATTTATATCTTTTGAAATTATTTTTTTAATTTTATGTTAATGAAATTGAAAAAAGTATAAATGTGTATCACGATAGTGTAAAAATATATCAATTGACTTAACTGGATTTTTGTTAAGTTTGAGAATTTTATCAGTTTTGTACTATTGATTATTTTGTTTGTTTGTTTTTTTGCAATCTTTTTGCAATTTTTTGTATGTGTTTTATCTATGTCAAATATATTACAATTTCTAAATCAAATAGAAAGATTTCTTGAACTGAAAAATTGCTTCGAATTTTCAAAAATTTAAATTTATTTAAAACGTCCCGCAGTTTTTACATTTTGTTTAACTTCTACTATTTACACAATTTAAACTTGAATATTGTGAATACCTATTTTTTTATTAATAAAATATAAAACTTTGAAAATATTAGATCTTCCGAAAGTTATAGGTGTTAAAGAAAAAAAAATACAGCCGTTTTACAAAGTTTTTAATTGTTCCTTTCAAATTAAATCCAAATAATATCTTCAATGTAAATAAAAATAAATAAATAAGTATCGATTATCTTAAAGAAGCGCCATTCTTCCCTCGGGTACAAATTTATACGCATTTTTCTGGTGTTCATCGACGGTCAATAAGTAGTTTCTGATATGACGACGCGCAGAATCGTTCAAAGCACTCACGCACTTTCAGCCAGTGTGTATACATCCAAAAAGTAAACATCATTTTCTACATTGCAAATCAAGTGCCCAATCAACCTAAGATGATGTTTGAACGTTTTATACTCTACATAACAATTATCAGATATTCGTGAGATTTTCATATACAAATAATTGCAATGTGGTAAATTGCCATACAACTATGAGAGAGAAATTTTTTCTTAATTGAAGGTAACAAAAATACTAGAAATTCATTGTAAGTGATAATAAATGGAATAATCATTAAAACTGATAAGTAAATGTTTAAAAGTTTATTGACACAATTCTTTTACTGCTACTACAAAAAACAGTAATTATTGTTAAATGATTGAAATTAATCTGAATAAATTGTTAAACCCACTAATTAACATTCAAACATAACTTAACGTTGATCGGTATTTGTGGAATTGAGAAATACTTTTTTATGTATATCGATAAAAATTAGATGTAATTTAAAAATGAATATTTCAACACGGCTCCCTTTGATAACGAGGTATAAGAGGCCTATATTCCATTGTTATCTTAACAGTTCTAGACTATAAATTTATGACCAGCTAACTAATCCTTTAGTTTGTTAGAAGTCGCCGACTGAAAAATCACAATGATTGCCAAAAGTTCAATCGTTTTCGCCATTCTAGCCGCAGCTTTTGCAGCTGCCGTGAATGTAGATCAGTGTCAAGTTTGTGGAACAGGTAAGAACAAAATCATCTCAAAAATTTAATTTCATTTCATTCAAATTTATTATAAAAAGTTGAACTTTATTCAAATTTAATTATTATTACATTGAATTTGATTGATAAATAATACTGAATTATTTATAATAAATTATTTAAAAATCATACTGTTATTATTTGTTTAATATTTAAATAATTTACTCTCCAAATTGAAATAAGTCTAGAGTCTTCGATTCATTGCAAAAATGGAAAATCCCATTGTAATTTTGACTCAAAATAAATGAAAATTTTTCCTTTTTGCAATTGGTGAAAGACAGGACTATTATAGTATTATAATGCATACGAGTACATATTAATAAATAAGTTTAAAAAATTGCAGATGCACTCAAATTCCAAAATAAAATGCCAATTGCTGTTGAGGCTGAAGAATGTTCAGCCATGCCATGTAAGCTCAGTGGCAAACAAATTGAAGTGAGATTTACCGTCGACAGTGTTGTGACTAAGCTGACTCATTACAAACGTGGTCAAGTTGGAATATGCTATAACGACGAAAAACATATGAAGCCAGCTAACGATTTTATCTACAATGTTGATGGTACCAAAGCCACCTTCCCGCTGGTTCCAAACCATGAATACATCCACAGAGACGTTCTGCCAAAACACTCTTCGGTACGTCTAATTTTTCTTTTTTTATTTTCTTTTGATCTTTTGTATAAACTGATTTTAAACTAATTTGTGTTTTTTTGTTTTAGTTCTTCCCCATCAGGGTAAAATCCGCCTTCTCATTACTCGATCAAAACGACACCCCCGTTGTCTGCTACCAGATAGTTGTTAAATCCATCTAAGCTCAAATGAGTTTTATTTTATTTTTATTGCTATATGACCGTACAATGAAATAATAACGAAACACATTTTTTATTTAATAAAAACAATTGTTTCATTTGAAAGTTCTTCTTTTATTTTCAAAACGTTGATCCACAATTACTAAAAATACCTGGACAATATTGCTCAGCAATGAGAGCGTAGGGAACTTTTTCACCCACTCGAATATCCTGCAAATGACTCAGTTTGTTCCAAAAGTGAATTCCTTTACTGTTTGCAAGATAGTACATTATTGTGTTGGCTCCTTCTTCTTCAAATAATTTTGTCCACTGGCGATAAGGGATAGGATAGAAAACGTACGGAGGGAACACTTGAAAACTGTGACATTTGTCCAGGCTCATCAATCGCACCTTCGGAAAAAATCATATTATATTTAATGATGACACGTGTTAAGAACGCCAATAAATTGATCACTTTTAAATTTAGTTATAATTGTTTAAGAAATGTGTTAGGGACTATTTAGGGTCATAGGGGACATTTAAAGCTTAGTATTTAGTTAAACTAAGTAAAAGCTTTATTGCATAATTAACGTGGAAGTATAAAAGGCGACAAACTCTCCCCTCTAGAGCATGAGTTCGATTCTGAGTTATTAAAATCTTCCATCGTGATCAAGCATTTTAGGCAATAAGACTTGGTCTTAGGAAATTTTTTATTAATTAATAGTAATTAAAAGTTAATGCATAATACCCACAAGGCTCACGCGACAGATTTTTCTTAATACTCTTGTTATAACACCGGGACCATTATTGCTCCAATTGTCACCACGATAATTTTCAATGAGGTCCAATAAGCAGGCGTCTGCGATTAAATGACCCAATCCAATATCAGAAAGTCCTATCACTCCTGCAGCTACATTCTGCCAATCCTGTGCTCCAGCAAAATTGTCCAGATTTTCAAAAGATCTACAAGAAGACAAAAAACATTAATTTTTCATAAATAAAATATGCTCTTTTGTTCAATTTTAAATAAGTGAATTTTTCAAAAATTGAATTGTGCGTACTTTGTCAATACAACATCTAAGTCCAAATAAATACCCCCGAACTTCCAAAGAGTAAGAAATCTCAAAATGTCAGACATGTGACTAGTTGGCCATTTGCTGGTGGTTTCCAAGATGCCAGCTTCGTACCACTCCTCCAGAGGTGTATCTTTGAAGTATTCCTTCACAAAAATGCGTCTGATCTTGACGTTATTATACTGCATCAAAAGGTTGTAAAACGTTTTTGATTTTTGCGATAACTGAGATGGACTGAGATAGAGAACATAAACGGTCCTATTTGGGTTCATTTTTGCTGCCGATTCCACAGCACAGGCTTGTCTCGCGGTCAGCATTGCATCTTTCGAACATGATGTCTCGTGGAAAAAAATGCTATTTTTTACTTAAAAATAACACTGGTTAAAGAAATTAAATCCAAGTTGAAATTTAATAAACAAATAGATTGTTTTTGATTTGTTACCATTTTCATTCGGATCGAACGTTTGAAAACTGTTCTCGTTACTATCTTCGGTGTAACAAGAAATGTCTCCCCTTTCGTTTTCGAGAGACACTGATTCCTCCTCTAAAATTGTATCAGTCATGTGTTGTCGCTGAAATTGATTTCTAATTCTTGAAATGTAATACATTCTAGGAAACGATTTCATCAGATATGTGTCTCTCCAAAAGTGAACTCTCCTATTCGTAAGGATGAAAAACAGAAATAGAATTGTTCCACAACCGGAAATCAATATTACGTATTTGCGAAATCTCTTTAAATTGATTGTCCTCATTGTTATTTTTTAAATTGGGAATCCAATTATTTCTTGTTCTGAAAACCATAAAATAAAATGAACTCATAAAAACTGTGCTGAAATAATTTTCAATCAAATAATCACAAGAAAAAAGATTTCTTAAAAAGGGAGAAAGCGCCAAGTACCAAGAAACAGAAACTGAACGAATATCAACCGTAACTCATAGAAAATAATGAAATGAAAAAGAGACTACCGTGTCTCTTGATTGAAAATATACTATACTGAATTTTCGTTTAGTAATGCTCAATTAACTTCTATAATTTTTCTATTTTTATATACTGTTAAATTGAAATAAATAATCTTTTAAAGTTAATTATTTTTTACGTAACGACCAGTTTGACTAAAAAAAATTCATACTTGCACACGTTTAATGAATTACTTTTTATATATTCAATCGATTTTTAATTTTAAACATTTTATTGAATTTTGATATATTATATAACAAATTGGGTTCTTTTAATTAATTGAAAACCAAAAAAAATTGATTCTATCAAACTAGTATTGAACTGTCTCACCTCAATTAATAGAAATGGTATACAATGAATTAAAATCTTGACACTTTTTTCTTCATTTCTAAATCTTTTGTGTATCGAAAAAATAGGAACACTATGAACACGTTGTTTCGTTCACATACGTTTTATTTAAACGTTTAGTAATAGAGCAATTAACTCGAGACCTTACATTGACGCATTCTTGCTTAAACTGATCAATGCAAACTATTTCAAGTCTAAATGCAAGTTGTTTTGTTATGCAAACTGCAATTTTTTCATTTTTACTTGATAGATAATTATCTTTCGTTAAGTTTATTGTACTGTGTGCTCTATTTTAAGACAAAGACGATAATTTTCATTTCACCGTTATTACAGAACAATACATATAACAATTAATTGATCAATAGAAGATTTTCCACTACTTATAAATAAAGTAAAGTTATATAAAAATAAATTTAATAACTAGTAAGTTCTAACAAAAAAAGAACAAAATTTTGTCTATTCAATCATAAAATCGATCATATTATCGATATATATCGTTATATAAATATTACTGGAAGGTAATATTTTTGTTTTAGAAATTTTTAATTTATTATTTTTTATTTATTTTTTTCTGGAATAACGATCAAATGATAATTATCGCCTTTGCCTTAAATTAGAGGACTCAGTACAAAACAAAAATATTCAAAGTGCATCCGAGAATTTCCGACATCGCCAAAAGTGTGTACAAGTATGAGAATTTCAAAAATTGACCCAACTTTATTACGTCTTCTAGCAGACGATTAGATAGATAAAAATTCCTACAAATTTTGTTCTACTTCAATCATCATTAATGTTAAATTTGGTTTTAGTTAAATTGTAGTCTAATTTACTCGTGAAGTAAACAAAGCATATTATGTTTCATTCAAGAAGAAAAACAATTTGGTGTGTGGTGATATGTGTATGTGCCTTTTTTTTTATCTTTGCTATTCATCATGCTTTTCACAATTATAATCAAAAAGACGAATTGTTGGAAGGTTATAATACCAGTGATGTTTCATGTTATGATGAAGAAAGTACGGCTGAAAGCTTAGAACCTTTCGATACAACAGTTGAAGGTAAAAATATTAACATCCGTGCTGAGAATGTTTTATTTTTATTCGATATTTTCATTTCATTTGTAGAGAGTTTGTGTTAATAATAAATAAATAATAAAAAAAAAATTATTTTTTAGACGGAAAATCCATATTTTTTCTTGAAACGTCATGTTTTGGAAACGGAGAAGCCATTATAAAATCCAGACAAGCCTGTGCAGTAGAATCTGCTGCAAAAATGAACCCTAGCATGACAGTGTATTTCCTTTTTTTAAGTCCATCTCCACTATCGAATAACTCGAAAATAATTTATAAACGTCTAAGGGTATATAACAATATAAAAATTCAGAGGCTGCAGGTCAAGGGCTTTTTAAGCAATACTACTTTAAAAGATTGGTACACAACTGTCAATCTCACGGATGTTTATTGGGCGAACAGTCAGATGTCTGATGTTTTACGGTACACTGCTCTTTGGAAGTACGGAGGGATATATTTAGATCTAGACGTTGTCATTATGAAGTAAGCAATATTTTATGTATTTTTATTCAAAATATTATTTTCCAACGTTAACTTTTTTATCAACTCATTATAATTTTGCTTGTTATTATTATCTCTTTTTGAAATTTAAAGATCTTTGCAAAATATGACCAATTTCGTGGGTGCTGAAAGCTCAAACAATGTAGCTGCAGGTGTGATGGGATTTTCCTCATCCGGTTTTGGTCATCAAGTTGCGGATGAATGTATGTACCAACTGCGAACCAAATTTCAAGAAGGAAAGCATCTATGGGGTTACAATGGTCCTGGTGTAATTACCAGGACTCTCAAAAAATTGTGTCATGTCCATAAAGTGAGCGCTAAATATGAAGAACCTACTATATATAAAAATTAATGACATTAATGACGTAATAACTTGTTTGCCAAACTATATTCTTTTCGTTCTCTTTACATAAATTTCTAGGTTGCCGAAATGACAAATACATGTAAAGAGTTTAAAGTAATGCCGCCAAAGATATTTTATCCTATATTTTATTTGGAATGGAGGAAATATTTTGAGACTGAAGATTTATCATCGAAGATCGACTCCATTGCAGACTCATATGCCATTCACGTCTGGAATAAATTGAGTTGCCACCAAAGTATTCGTGTTGGAGAAAAAAATCTCTATAGCGTTGTTGCCGATAAATTTTGTCCTGTTAGTTATCACAATAGCGGTGAATGGTTTTGACGAGAAACATTATGTTTTAATAATGCAAAAGCTGACAATTTTAATTAATTTTTCATAATAATTATATAGTTATGGTCAAGAGAGATGGAAAGACTCTATTCTATATTGTCTATACAAAATTTTATTTGAAAAATTGACTTCGGTTACAAAAACTGATTTTTAATTTATTGTTTTTTAGATATGTCAACATCGTGCATTAGTATAAATACATATTTATAATTTGTATAAATATGTGTATCTATAGAAAGTTTATATATATAAAAAATATTCTTATACGTAAAAATGATTAATAACTTTTATTTTATTAAATTATAAAATTTGAAAATAAAAATAATAATTTTGTTTTTAAGTTGAAAAAATCTGTAATATTTATCGGTGATTGTCAGTTGCCGGAATGGTAAACTTTTTTTCATCACTTGCGCGAATCAAAATGTATCATAAGCGCGAACGATATGCATCAGTAGCGCGACCGTTAAAGGTTCAAATATATTTGTTTCGGTTTGGTCACGTTGTAGCAAATATGATTAGTTTCCTTTCTAATTTGAAATAAAACAGGTTGAAATTTTTTCGCGAATATGATTCTTATTTGGACAACAACTACGAGAGGCAAAGAGTGCATTTTTTTAGATGGTCAAAAATATCGTTTTGTGCGGAACACTATTTCGGACGATTAAAGTTGGCTTTGTGTGTCGAAAAATTGTAACGCGTATGTAAATACGAACGAAGCAGTGACGACCATAGCTTCAACTTTAAATGATCATTCCTGCCAAAAAAATTATGATGACGTCAAAATTCAAAAGTGCTTGTTGCTAAAATCATGCACGAAAAAAGCCTCCGAAGATTTGGGTATGCAACCAGCAAATATATTAAATGTATTTGCACTTATACCAGCAGATATATTTATTGAAATTAAAATTTTTCAACTAATACTGATACAATATGTCGGAGTATCATAAGTCCTTTTTGTACAAATTAATGACACTTCCGAGCTGGCCGCTAAGAAATACTAGTCAACTTCATTGTAGAGATTAGGATAAAATACATGATTACATAATAATAAGAGATTCATTTTGAGGTCAATCATATATTTAAGTTGAAATAAACAAAGCGATAGAAAAACATTCGGTTAAAAAACATTTTTTCAACAATGATTAAAAAATTTTTAGCAGGAATATAAATTCTATTGTTATATTTTTCGTTAATATTGATGTTTCATGATGCACCCATTATTCAAAGACGCGCGCTGATCACTAGCGATAATAAATTTTGACAAAATGCTATTTCTTGTTAGATCAGTTAGAACATGTGAAAAATGACGAGATATTCCTCACCTGACGTCTTTGAGCGTCGACTTAGTTGCATAACATACCTCGTCCTCAGTCGTTAAGGAATTGATATTTTAATTTGTAACATTAATTAATACATTTATTGAATAATTTTTTCTTGAAATTGAAATTTATCATAATCATCAACACTAAAAATATTTTGTATCGAATGTAAAAAAATTGTAAAAAAATGACACTGAGATTGATATATCGAATTAATATTTATATAATTTCTAAGACATGTTGTAAAAAAATAAATATCACATTCAAACAGAAACATAAACCATTTGTTCGAATTCTTTTATATTTTGTATTAAACCGCAATTGACGTTTTGAAGTTCGTTAACTCGATGTCACCCTCATCGTTTTCCTCTTTCTCGAACACAAAGATATTTTTCTCGTTTATACCATTAGTGTCATTAAATCCATCGAAGGGTTTCAGAACCAAGTGTTTGTTAATGAAGAATAACCAAAGCATGGATAGGACCAACATGATACTTGTTATTCCAAAAGTGTGATAAGTTCCATAACGCGAGTAAATGAGTCCAACGAAAACCGGACCCAAGACTCTAGAGAGACACCCAGCGCCTTCTAGTAGACCCATCCACACACCCTGTGGCCTTGGACCCAACACCTTGCTGAAAATTGTTTGAATCAGGGTTACACCCAACGGATAGCCTATGCAGGTCAAGATGTAAGCTGCAAGAAACTGGAATACGGTCAACCGTGGCGTATAACGACACCATTCCTGGGTACTGGGGCAGCCCACTATCTCTGTACCGTTGGCATGAAGCGTCAAGTTGTTGTAAGCTGAAACAAGTTTTTTTCAGAAATAAGGGTTTTTAATTATATAAATAAAAGTAAAGATTGCAACGCAATAGAAAGGATAAAAAACAAGACAAATAATAAGAAGAAGAACAAAGATAAAAAAAGTAACTCACGACCAAGTTCAGCGATGATAGGGGTTTCAGAACCCCATGGGATGCAAAAAACTCTGCTGACAACGGTTAAAAAGAAACCTCCCCAAAGCATGAGTTTTCTCTCTTCGAACCTTTTGGATAGAGGACCAATCATAGTAAAAGTTAAACAAGCAATTAATCCACCTGCACTCAATAGTATTCCCATGTAGTAGAGAGCTTCGGTTTTGTTCCAGGCGAATTGGTCCATAGTTAATGAAGTTCCAAGTCTGAATAGAGAAACAAAATTGGTTCATAATGATACATCCATTTTCAACACTTAATGTATCGGTATCGAAGAATGCTCACGTTTCCAGAAGAACAAAGTTGAAGACCATTGTAAAGTAGGCCGATATCAAGGTCCAAGAGGCTGTATAGTTTGGTTTGAGGGCTTTATAGGTTTCTTTTGCTGTAGGTATGAAAAATTCAACGTCAAGCAGAGTTTGTAAATATAAAATTGAATTTTTCAGATTCAAATATCAAAATACCTGTAGTCTTTCCAGTCGTATACATGGCTTCCTTTAGCGCAATTTTGTGTTCCTTGAAACTAAAGGGTAGGAAGAGCATGAAATTGATCAGACCCATTATAACATTGATCCAACCTGCTGCGGTATACATGTTGATGGGAATTCCGAAGATGACAAAACCCTCATCGCCCAGTGGAGTGACTGCTGCTTGTAAGCCTGGACCTACAATGAATCCTAAAACCTGAACAGATCATTTTATGAAAAAATCTGGACGAAAATTATCAAATCAGAGCAACAAACATTCAATCATGAAATTACCTGTGCTAAAGAGACCATAGACACAGCATGAGTTCTCTCCGAAACTTTAGTTGCGGCGGATAGATAGGACCTTGCAGCAGCTATGTTGGCTTGGTATCAAAAATTGTTTTTAAATTATTTTATGAAATAAATTGTTCAACACTGGGTTTTAATAAATGTCCTTGAGAATATTTTGAATAATATTATTACGATTATTATTAGGGTATTAGTATTATCACCTGATTATTATTAGTAATATTATTAGTATCATTACCTGAACTGACTCCAACGACAAATCTGGTGGCGATCATCCAAAATTTGTGATCTGAAGGGAACAATTGGAGGGAGCTGTACATCCCCGAAGCTACGGTAAAGATGAGAATTGTCAAAAGTAAAGGGAATCTGATGCTTCCACTTTTGTTAGCCCACCAACCGATTGTAGGTGAAAATAACATCTGACCCAGAGGATTGGCTGCCACAACGTAACCCATGAATTCTTTGCCTGCTGTTGGGTCCAGCTAAAATATCAGAATTAATTATATTTAATTTTAAGACTGAAAAAATATGCCATAGAAAAAATTAAATCAATGATTCTTTTACTTTATCCAGATACGGCCAGACTCCGGTGATGATTATACTGAAACCTAAAGACATTAGGAACATTGTAAAATAAATTACGTGGATGCTTCTCCATCGTTCTTTTTTCTCCTGCAGGGTTTCCAAAGCGTCTGCTTCCACGGGTTTTTTCCTAAAAGTCGATGAGAAATTATATAAAATTATCAAACGAATTAAAATCTTCTTTTGCAATTAGTCATTATTTTAATAACACTAACTTTTTTCTGAATGTCTTTTTGAAACAACAGTCCATGTTGGATCAGAGAATTTGATCGGTATTTTTTGTTCGATAGTTTTGTGATGAAGACGTTCAATGAAAAATTGACAAGAATGAACCTAAACTTCAATCATCTTAGACCGATATTGATATTATGAATAAAAATTATTGAATTAAGACTTTATAAAGCAAAGATAAGGGAATATTTTTCCTTTATCTTCACGATTTTAGGTAATTTGTCTGTTGGAATATGAAAAATAATTAATGGGTTTTCATTTCAGTGCAATCTCGATTTTACTAACTTATCGGGTAATTCTTTTATCTAAAAACTATTAAATATATGACATTTTTGAAAAAAAGTTGATAGATATGGATGTATCTAATCAAATAACATTAGATTTACATATAAAAACAAGTAAAAGAAAAAATATTTTTATGTTTTATTATTTTTTTTAATAAAATGAAGTACATATATTTGAAGAATAAGAAAATATAACTTGAGTTTTAAGTTTATCCTTAATTTGTTTGTCAAGTTAATTTGTTTATTAATTTGTATAATATAATACTTAGAGTACCGGGAAATTTTTACCTCTAAGACTATAAGCAAAAGGGCCCTATCTTCGTACACATTTTATTATTATTGTTAATTGCAGCAATCTCATATAATGATTCTTCTACTTCTAACGAAGGTATCTTTAAATACTTCACAATACAAACTTATTAACTGAATGTTTGCTGAATAAAAAGTACACGTGAATAGTATTGTTAAAGTTATACAAAAATGTAAAATCTGCATTTCTTCTAAAAATATAGGGCCACTTCACTTTACTTTTGACAGAGAGAACCTTTCTCTTTAAAGAACGGTAGTAAGAATGTTAAAATTAGTATATTTTTCACACCTCTGGCCTGAAAGTGCCGACTTTCGGCTCCCAAAGTAGGACCGAATGTCTGCACTTCCGGGCTCGTCGGTGTAAAAAATTAAATGTTTCGACTACTTAAAATATAAGAAATTCGATGAACTTAACAATAATAATTCGTTATGAAGATGATATAATATGAAAAAATTCAAGAAGGTTATTTGTACTACATCAGTTAATATAATTCAAGCAATGGAAACTAAGCTTGTCGAAGAAACAAAATTATCTATTATATCAATATTTTTAAAGAAATATATATATTTAAAAAAAAAACTTTTGCATTTCAACTCAGAGTTAAAAAAATTGTTGACCCTTGACCACCAATTTTATCAGGCGTAGACTTTATCTTTTATCCCTACGCTAAGAATTCTTACCTCTTGTACATTTCTTGTACTTCGTGTACATACATACAAAAGTCTAAAATTGTACTTTATGCACTTAGATAACAAAAAATATTCCTTTCATACTTTGCCAGCTGTCTATCAGACATTCTATAGGAACCTGAGTTATACAATAAGCCGGTAACAAATACACGAAATTTAGAATATATTTAATATATTCCAAACGCTCTATAGTTATCAATATATTTAAACGGATATCTTAATACTTGGACTTTTTTCCGTCGCTCTCTTAGAAACAGAAATTTTAATGCGATAATAACCCCTTAACTAATTAAGTTATTCCTAGCTGCAATGACAGAAAACAACGTACTTCAAAAAAAATTTTTTTTAAGTGACACAACATTTTTTAATTCATTTTCAGGTGTTCATTTATCAAATAATGAACTTCTAAAAACTTTTTTTCTCAAGTGAAAAATAATGTGATAGTGTCCGTAGCAACCCCCATGGAAAATTAACTCTTTTTGCAATAACCAAAATCATTATCAGTGAAATGATCTAAAATCACAAATTCTAACAGGGTGTGATTAATAATAATAGTACCGAGTCTATGATCGTCCAAATTTTTATCAAATTGGATTTTCGACATCCACGATTAAAGGTCAATTTTTCAAGAGAAAAATGAGCTCCTAATGTTTGGAAGACCACGATTTTGTTTATGCTTTTCACTAGGAAAACTATAATGTTTTCTTTGTTATTTTTATTATTTTTTTTTTTCATTAAAAAAACTTATTTTATAAGATTTATATAATAAAATATTACCTGAAAAATCATTTGAAAAATGTTGTTTTCTGCAAAAAACCTCATAAAGATCCATTTTTTCATTGCTACCCTTTAAATGAGTTAAACCATTATATGCGAGAAATAAAATGCACTAAATACACTGTGCACAAAAAGTTAGGGGACACTTACTATGGCATTTAAATGCATAAGTATAACTTAACTTTTTGTGCAGAGTATATATCACATATATATTAAGACAATATTAATTTATCAGCATAAGTATTTAAATATTATACTTTAATTGTAATTAAAATTTTGTAATGTATTGGAAATAAAATTTTTTTTGAATTATGTACAACAAAATGAAGTACCAATCTTTATTATTATTTCACGGACAAGTTTTTATGCTTTAAAATCGTTCATTTCATTTTTTAAATTTATTTCATCAAAATATTTCGCGATTACGGTGTAATACCCAAAAAAATCTTGTATTTCACCATTAAATAATTGTTTTGTCGCTTGTTTTTACCCAGCAATATTTTAACACGAATCATAAACAAATGCATTATTATGAACACTTTTGTTTTTATTTGCAATATTTGGCAAAACAGATAACGAGGTATAGGGTCAACTGGAATAATTGTAACATCCCGAATAACTTTGTCAAGTTTCGAAATTCATATGTTCTGGAATAATTTTCTTAACTATTGGTAGATGATAAACTTGTAAAGACAATGAAATGCTCCAAATAAATTGAATTTTAATAAAAAAACTCAGGGTGTCACAGTGTACCCTGTATGTCACAATTACCCCAGTTGACCCTATATCGTTCTAACGAAGATGATTTGCTACTTTTTAAAAACTAAAGTTAACTTCAATAAAAAACAAGTTTTGCACTTATTTAAATTAATTTTTTTATAATATATTAATAATAAGAAATGTTTAACTTTTTATTGAAGAAATAAAATAATAACAAATTTTTGTTACCACGTTCGACTTCTGCTTTTTTTTTTATTTTTTTCTCACGCTTAATAATTTATTAAGCAATAAATTATGTCAAATCCAATGCACATCCAATCCACCAACTGAGATAATTTCATATAGTCTATGCGCCTAAATTAATATTGCGTCCATTTTCATTGTATTGCGCCAATTTTTTCATTGTATAAAGTGTGAAAAAGTGCTCTTCATTTCTATTATTTTGTATATTAAATAATCATTTTCTTTATTAAATATAACATAATACGCAATAAAAGCATTTAAATAAAGAACTTTCTACGAAATTTAATTTTTTTCTTTGGCCTAATTATTAAAAATCTAAATTCATTACAAATAATTTTCAATCAAATACAATTTCGTCAAAAATTATCATTTTTATTACTATTGTATTATTATTATTATTGTATTGGTTTAATTCAAAAAGAGGAGAAAATGGTCCTTTGATAATTTTAGTAATACAAAATTTACTGTAATGTTTATTATATGTAATGTAACGTAAAAAAATAACAATATTAATATTTTAAAATACTGTCCCACATCGGCTGTAAACATTTGGGCAAAATTCTTCAGCTACGAGACTGTAGGGAACCTTACTCGGTATCTTAACAGGTTCATTTTTGCTTAGTTTGTTCCATACGTGAATCGCATAAGCCTTTTTAATTGATTGCATGTTTAATTCAAGATTCTCACTTTGAAAATAATACCTCCAATACCCATAATGAATTGGGTAGAAAGCGTATGGTAAAAACACATCAAAACCTTGACATGTATCTTTTGTCATATATTTCACCTGAAAGAAAAATTGGAAAAAATATGATGTTTTCTCATCTTTTCTTATCTTATTAAATATAGAAGTATCCTGGATTTTTCCGATTGAGATAACACTTACAGTTGAGACTGTGCACATTTTCTTAAGCACTCTGGTTATAACTCCTGGAGCATTATAACCCCAAATATCTCCTCTAAAATTTGTCATCAGTTCATTCAAACAATCTGTAGCCACTTTTCGACCTAGTTCTTCAGATTTTGAAAATCCCATCGCTCCTGCTGCTACATCTGTTGAATCTTGTGCCCCGACAAAATTTTTCAAACCATTTAAATTCCTGAAAAATGATATATCCAGCAATTGATTTGTTTTAGCATAAGGTCAACCGGGGTAATTGTGATATCGGGGTAATTTGTGACAAGCTATGACAGTCCCAGTAAAAAGGATCATATATTGTCCATACATAAAACATATATTGACAATATATTATTTCAGAAATCATATATTGACCATATATTGACCACACATTTACAATGTATGGCTAATATATGAATAATATATTAATTGTTTTCGAAAATTGCTAATATATTGCCAATATATTGTCCATTTTATTGATAATATATTGTCAATACATGGTCAATATATGATTTGCTGAAAATAATATATTGTCAATATATTGATAATATATGGACAATATATGATCTTTTTACTAGGGAGTATTAACAAAATACAAAACATTTTTTATATCAAAAGAGAATATTGTTCTCCCATGTCTTACAAACAATACTGATGAAGTTTGAACTAAAATTATTGAAAAATTGTTACTGTTTTTTCAATTTTTATTCAACACGACACAAATCTAGGATGTTTAAATTTTTCAGCGTTCCATTCAAAGTTAGTTTTCATTGAAAAATGCAGATATTCTTTTATAACTTCAATTATTAATTTTATTCAGTTACAATCTGTTATACTTGATCCTCCATTTAAAAATATTTTGTTAAGTAATATTTTATGTAAAAATTTAAATCACAATTACCCCATATCATTTGCAAAGTACGGGATAACTGTGACACTATAGTATCTGTAATGGGCTATTTTTATGAATATGCTATATATCAGTTTATATACACCTATGTGACAGAATTTTGGAAGTTATAATAAATTATTACATCAAAATTAATAAATATAGCCTACCCGGGAAAAAAATGTCCATGTCTGATCATGTCTGATCAGACAAAATGTTGTATGTTCATGTCTGTTCAGACATAGTTATACACAATTATATTCAAACTTATTAAGATACATTTTAGAAAAGTGTGCTAAATCATACATAAGTTTGTCTGATCTTGTCTGTTTGTATAAAACTCTATCAAATCAGATCT
>JAPYZS010001353.1:0-24935 GCA_030522925.1 Trissolcus japonicus | reverse complement strand
AAAAAAGCACTTAACTGGTTTTTCCTCACAGCCACAGAATTTGTAGGGCGCTTTTTTATGGAGGAGCTGCAAAAGCCGGTCCTGTGGTGTACGGTATTGAATAGTCGATGTGAGTTTAGCAGCAGGGCCGTGTGTATGTATGCATGTGTGTGTACTCGATGCGGGCGGGGACAGTGAGGTGAGTGAGGGGTGAAGGCGAGAGCGAGAGCGGTTTGGAACGACAGAAAGCAGAACTGTCATGGCCATCGTTGGCGACGCATGTACGCGACGTGATTGTTGGTTGGCGGTCGTTGTTGCTCGCGACGCGCGATAATGAGCAATTGAGAAAGATGCGGCGACATGGGCAGGCGGATCAGCTACGAGGATATTAGCGACCTGGTGGTGTTGCTGCCGGAAGCTACGTGCGAACGGCCACACGTTGCGATGGAGACACGCACTTGGCGCAGTCGGTTACGCGGTGTCGTCGGCATCTGCATGCTGCTTGCGCTCACAGGCATCGTCTATCTTGGTTACTTTTGTCCGGATCATGTCTGTGCACTGAGCAACCGCAACGTCAAGGAATCCACGCAAGTTGTCGAGGGTCTTGCCTTGGGCATCGGCTTTGACCTACCCGCACCTGTGCTCGACATCGAGAAAAACAATCTTCAGCTCGTCCACCACGCGTTCAAGCTCCAGGGTGTTCAGGGCAGTCTTGGCTATGAGGATATCTTTGCCAATGACAGCTTCCAGTTTGACATCAATTCGCACGACGTCATGGTGTTCCTTCACATACAAAAGACTGGTGCGCCCGCTCGCTCTCTTTTTCACTTTCTGTTTTCATCCATCGCTATGTGTTCATTATCAACCCGCTACACTGTTCGTTAGACCAAAACAAATGGCACATACAATTCTTGCAATCCTCTGTAAATTCCTGTTTTTTTTTTTTCAATTTCAGTTTCAATTCAGTTTGTAAATCTGAGCTTATTATTGAGCTTAAAATTGACAAGGATGCTGTACTTCAACACGAGCAAACTGTTATGCATGCTTTTTGAAAGAGTTCAAACGTTCTTATTGTAAACTTTGACTCTAAAGTTGCATACCACTGATTGATATACCCAATTTTTACACATGTTTCAGAATTTATTATTATTTTAAGCATCGGTTGATATTGAGATGAATTGTTTATAATTCATAATACTCATTTAACAAATTCAAATGCGCGAACGAGTTAGATATTATTACAAGCTCAATTTTATACAACTTCCGGTGACTTTTTTATTGAACATAGCATTTATTCGTAATGCTTTTTTTAAACTATTATTTATATGTTCATTAATGTTGATTATATCGATAGCTCATACGAAGAAAGTGCCGTTTCAAAATGTCCAACGTTATTTTAATGGGAATTCTTGAATTGGCATAGTTTACATCAGAATCATCGGTATGACAGTCTTTTATACGGCTTTTCAATACTTATACATCCATTTTTGCATTTTAACTTTAAGAGTATTTCAATATTCCACATGTGTAATTGAACAGAATCATATTTTACAAAATAAAATATAATAAGGATCCCATTTGATTTGGAATAAACATTGCACTTTATTTAACGTTTTATACTATTTTGGTTTCTCAGAACTGTAAGCAGTATTTATCACTCACAATTACATGAGGCAATTGAATGTTTGCTTGTCGTTTGACTTAATCGAATGAAAATGCTGTTTCAAGTTTCGTTTAAGTATCAAGTAATAGATTGGTTAGAGACAACACTATTATTAGCATTTTGACAAAAAATCTTAGCTTGCCACAATTATATGGAGACTAATGACTAATCACACAAAATTACAATGATAAATTATGAAAAAAATGAAATATTATATAATGTATCAGTTTTTCTGGGTGCATTTGACACATAATTTCAGCTTAAAATTTTTTTAAACTTGAACTGTGCATTCTTCGTACTATATACTACATATACGACGCATATATATGTAGCATAAAAGTGGCATATATGCATGTAGAATATACGTTACCTCGACGGTTACATAGATAAAATGTTTGCCTGAGTAGAAATAAAAAACAAAAATGCATGCAAAGTTCACAAGAAATATCACGATGAATTTTGAGAAGAGAGTTACAGAGGAATTAACGGTATACCACAATCGAATGAACCTTTTTGGTTACTCTTCTCAAGTGTTCTGAATATTAACAAAATGTTATCTCCATGTTTGGTGTGTGTTCAATATGCAAATTTTTTATCCCACCGGTAACTAAATTAAAAGAATGAAATGCTGAAATCAAATTAAATTTTGCTTTTAATGAATCTGTACTCAATACGATTATAAATATTTAACAACGCAGTCACATTATCATTTATATTCAGATATCGGTTTCTCACTTTCCTG
Organism: Trissolcus japonicus; assembly: GCA_030522925.1. NCBI lineage: Eukaryota > Metazoa > Arthropoda > Insecta > Hymenoptera > Scelionidae > Trissolcus > Trissolcus japonicus. The sequence goes on along the minus strand of JAPYZS010001353.1, from coordinate 22,551 downwards.
CGACATGTGCATAATTTGATAGCTACCAGTTCTTATAAATTTATTTTTTACGAAAAGCAACAACTTAGATTTTTTGGCCGATAACCAATTTTATTTAGCATTTTTCAATAATAATAATAATAAATAATCATATTAATAATAATTTTAATGATAAATATTATATTAAACAAAATTAAAAGCCCAAGTTTAAAAAAACATGAAATATAAATCATCTCATTCAAAACTAATAGTTTTTTCAAGTCATATATTTAAGACAAAAAGACACTTTTAGTTAGTTTATCTAGACTTTCCACGATCACTTTTCTTTCTATAGAACTTGAAAGAATTTTTTCCCTCCATCCACTTCGCTGAACTGATAAAAACTATTCATTCCAGTGCCAAAATCCATGTTTTAGGGTCAGGCGGGGTAAAATTGATCAACGGGGTATAAATGATCTACTTGATTTATTTCATAAAAAAATAACAATAATCAAGTTTCTATTGGTTGAATATATAAATAAACATCCCAAGTCGTTATTAAGCACATGTTAGATGAAATCGACATTATCTAGAAACAACCGTTTAATTATTAAAACTGATCGTCTTTACCCGATTTTGACCATTTTTACTCCGCTTTACCCTATATATTCTTACTCCTTTTGGATTAACTTTTCATTCGTCTCATGATTTATGTAATAAATGTACCATAAAAATTAATTTCGGTTTATAATATCTTTATTTTAAAGGATGATTCAAATTTTTTAATCATACAAACTGTTGCATACATGCATTCATATAGTAGTACATCGTATAGTCAAAGTGTTAGTTATCCTGCAGATCGCTACAATTATAAAGTATAATTTTATACTTATTTGAAAATGTTGAAAGAGGAGCAGTACGGGTCGGTGTGACATTCGGGTTATTCTGACACTTAAGGATTTAACCCTTTTTAACCCATTGTATCTCCAGAGATACATTGAAAATTTTCAACTATTGAGGATTTTGGCTTTATTTTTCAACATTGTGTTCATTTTTATTGTCTTCTTATAACGATGATAATTAAATTATGCAAATTGCAAAATATAATTTTGTTTTAATAAAAATTGAGAAAATTGAAAGAAAATTGTTAAATAATAAATTCTGTGGTGAATTGCAATAACCAGTTAAGTATATATGTAATCCCTATGACGTTAACTGGTTATTGCAATTCACCATAGAATTGTTTCAGCGCCATCTGGTATCAAGTTTCAACCCTATTTTTGCAAGTTTCTAAAAATTCATTTCCTGAACTACAATTTTCGTTGCAAAAGCAACTTTTTTCAAGAAAACTTATAAAAGTTATGGTCATTTAAACATTATAAACATTTCAGAAATATAATTCAAACAACTATTTATTTGACCTTCATAAATGAAGGTTTCACAAAACTTTTTTTGATGAGAACAATGATTTTTAGACTAATTTTGAGTCGCTGAACCCGAAAAAATTGGTCCCGAGAGTGTGCTGTGAGACTAGACAAAAAATGTTTTAGAACGGCTATGTGGACGATAATTCTGAATTTGCTCATATGCTTTTAAATGTCATAGAAAGTGTCTCTTAACTTTTTGTGCACAGTATATTATATGAAAAAAATATTATATGAAAATACGAATTAAATGCTATTTTAATGTGTGCATTTGACATTTGTTCATTGAATTAAAAATTCATTAAAACAATTTATTTATCATCAAATTTTCTATATGAGTAATTCCACGGAAATCTTCTAGCTGCCGACCACGAAATTTTTTTTCAAACTTGAAAAAAAAAATTTTCACATAACGAGTGCACTTTGATTGAACAACTGGGTCCATAACCATTGTTAGAGGTGTAGATCAAGTTAAGAAACCCCAACTAATAAAAAAAAGAGAGACGTAATTAATTCGGTACAACAAGTCTCGTAACCGTAGGAATCGACAAACAGAATATGACTCGATCGCGCTCAGCGCTAAAAAATAGAAAAAAAGATCTACCAATATAGAAACAAAAAAACTATTTTCTTTTTTCTTTATGATTAAAAAAAAATATCTTACACTTACTAAATCTGAATAAGTGAAATGTACGTAAAATAAGTGTATACATACTCACAATAAGTGCACATTCACTCATTTTGAGAGTGAATTTTGTTTAATTAACATTTTTTAAATTCGAATTGTTAATCAGAATAGGGTCAACCGGGGTAAGAGTGACACTTTGGGGTAAATGTGAAACATCAAATAATAAATTTTTTCACATTCGTAATTTTAATCTTTCTAATTAACAAGAATTATTATTGATTAATGAACGTATATTAACAATTAAATTTGATGAAGCATTTATTAAATAATATAAAATATGAGTTGTCACATTTACCTCAAAGTGTCACTCTTACCCCGGTTGGCCCTGTAAAATTACATGGACATTAAGCCCTTAAAAAATCACATTCGAGTGCGCGCGTCCTTTTCTAGTGAATTTAAAATCTTGCATCTCCAGCGATATTAGTTGCTCTAAAACATATTTTAAATTTTGCGAGAACAAAAAGGTGTCAGCACCGTTCCCCAACGTGAACCCTATTTTTTAGTTAAGGGCAAGCCAGTGAATAAAATTTGCTGCACATTGTAAGTGTGCCCTCAAATTTAGAAAACAAATTTCCGTCGTCGGCTAGAGTACAAACTAGAAGATTTCTATGAAATTACTCATATTACTTTTAAAGAAACTATTTCCTATACATGTAGACTGTCAAATAATAATTACTATTTTTAATAATGAAAGTCATATTCACCCTACACTTTTTTTTACTTAAATTTCAAAAGATATTGATCTTCTTTGATATAAGACATCTTAAAGATAGAGTCGCAAAATGATCGCTCCTCTGAAAAAAAAAATTTTTTTAATAATTCAATTACATAAAAATACACACACTCGAACTTCAATTTTAAGTTCGCCATTAAGAAAATTGCATTTAATAAAACAAAATATCACAGAAAAATTGTCAATGATTTCCGGCGATACTTCCTTTCATGTCTAAATTAATTGAAAAATCGAATGAAGTATATATTTCTTAAATATTATTGGTGTCTTTGAGCGTTTTACGAAAAGAGAAAAAAAAACAGAAAAAAGTGTAATTGATATCTTTATTACTTTTTTTCTATCGTAATATTGTATAGTATCATGAAATAGGACTAAGTTGACAAAAAATAAGTTCACAAATAGAAGAAACGAACTGTGTCTTTCTGATGCGCTAAAATATTTATTTATTCTCATATGTTTTATGAATCCAGCACTGCTCAATTTTCCATCAAACAAAAAGACATCGTGAGCTATGCTGCACGTGATTACATACTGATGTTAAAAAACCTCTTTGAAAATCGATTAGAGCTGCAGCGCACTCGGTAAAAAGTGTTTTCAAATATAAACATTCGTAAAATTACTCTCTTGAGGTTTTGCAGGCATATTCTCGAGTGGAGCCCATTACATTGCAGAAATTATTGCGAAAGAACTTATTATACAGAACAAACCTGGATTAGTTGTTAAAAATGTACTTTATATGCTGTTACATACTTTTTGAATGTTCTATTTTCTTCGAAATTAAAAACACCATTCTAACTACAACAAGTATTAGTTCTCTAATCTGAAGCTGATAAACTGTGACACTTTGTTCAATGAGAATATTTCTAACCAAGTGTACTATCGTACACTACTATTTATCATCATAAAAAAAATTTTTTTTACAAAAGCACCTAATAAAAGTAAATTAAAATTGAAATTGAAATGAAAGTAAAAGTTATTTTTTTTATTTTGGTAACATCCTATAATATCTTTTTATAAGTTGACGTACGGTTTAAAATATAAATTTCGACATAAAATTTACAAAAATTTTCTAGGATAAAAAATGTGTCCCATTTGAAGAAAAAAACTGTCTCAATATCGATCACGAATTTGTGTGCAAAAATTCATAAGATGAAATTTATATTTGATGCAGACATAAATAATTTTCCAAATGCCACTTGTGAATGCAGAAGAAGGTAGTGCAAATAGACGCTGACTGGCGTGTAACATCTCAACGTCGTGATGGTTATTAACATACATACATGCAAATAGACACAATTCAATAAAGCTCATATATAATTGAGATGGGCGAATCAAATACCAGATATTTGTCCTCATTTGAAGTCAATTGGAATTCGATTTTATGTCTTAACGAACAAATATTTTTTACCTAAATATAAAAACATTTTCGGTTCAATGATTTGAGATAAAATGAATTATTCGTCTTATTATCAATGCGAATTCACAATTTCACCAAAAGCTCGAAATAACAAATAATAATAATCATACATGCATGCACGTACAATATAAAAAACAAAAGGATCAGTCATTATTCCCCCATCCTGCGAAATAACTCCATTCATTAAAAGAACTTTTAAAGATAATATTCTTGAAGCAGAAGTTGTGATGTAGGAAGAATGAAATATAAAGCAGTTTTTTTCAACGGCTCTCTTTCGTCTAGTTCATTTTATCATTTTATTCGTATTATCTGCTTGTAAAAATGCTGCCTTTTTTCAAGCCCTGCTGATCAAATCGCATTCAAATGAAACAATGGCACCATTACAAGCTCTCTGACTCAACATTCATTTCATTACTATTATTGTGCAAAATTTTATTTTTCTTATTTCTTTTTTTTTAATGTCACTTCAATATTAAAAAAATTTTGATGCCAGACAGATATATTTAAAAACACCAGACGAATGAATAATTTATTTCCGTTTGTTAATATAGGAGGGACGCTGTTTGGCAAACACTTGGTGCGTGATTTGGATTTACAACGGCCATGCTCATGCCAACGGAGGCGCAAGCGTTGCTTCTGTTTCCGTCCAAATCGAAATGAAAATTGGTTATTCTCAAGATACTCGACAGGCTGGAAATGCGGACTGCATGCCGACTGGACTGAATTGACGAATTGCGTGGACGTGGAGCTGAACAAAATCGAAGGGGATGGCATCAAGCGACGATACTTTTATATCACCATCATAAGAGACCCTGTCGCGAGATACCTGTCGGAATTCAGACACGTACAGCGGGGTGCGACGTGGCGCGGTGCCCGGCACTGGTGCGCCGGTGCCCAAGCTAACATACCACAGTGCTACTCCGGATCAAGCTGGGAAGGAGTCTCTTTGGAACAGGTGAACGACTTTCAAGATTATAATCCCATTTATTTTAACTTCTACACCGCAAGAAAACTTGTAATAATAATTCACAAATTTTCGTGAGTTTGTACCACACTGTATCATAAAGCAGTGATAAAGTGCCTACTTTGTCGATTTTTATTGAATTTATTTTTTATTTTAAACAACACGCGACAAAAATTATTTAGAGTTTTATCATTTTTATTTGAGTGTTCAATAAAAAGAATTTAGAGTATTTAGATTTTTTTGCGCTGTACACCAGCGCGCAGGCGACAAAAACAAACTTTTAGGTTAGGTTTTTAAATGCAATTTTTACATTATGATTTCCGGCTCAGGGACTCAGGACAGGCTTCGCGTGCACGGGGATCTGAGTTCAATTTCACTCATCGGCAAATATTTACAAAGAAAATTTCAAATAAAAAAATATAAATAGAAGAGCCTTGCGACGTTGCCAAATATTTTTTAAAATTATAAAATTGGGTAGAATTTTTACCAAACAGTTTGATAATTTCTAACAAATTGTCAATTTATCACTGCCTTATGAAACAGTTTGGTAAAAATTCACAAAAATTTGAGAATTATTATTACAAGTTTTCTTGCCGTGTATAATTCTCTTCATTACTTGCAATTCACATTTATACAAAAAATAACGTTAATTTTAGACCTTCTACGCTTTAGCTCAATCAATCCATTCCTGAAACATCATATACTTTAAATCTTGTGCATTCTCAAACGATTTCTCGTTTATTTAAGTATTTCGTTGCATATCTTTAGATTGCGAAGATTTTTATATTTTCGTACGGCTTTTTTGATTCATTAATTATTTAATGTTTAATAATGTTCTCTAATTGGAACTTAAGGGTGTTTTTCGGTAAATTTGACTTGAAAAAAGCTCACTTTCCATGATTTAGTATACTTATGAATTTTTTCATTGAAATATCTATCAAATAGCATGCGTTTTATTGTAGCATATGTGTGACGTGCCCGTCTAATCGGCGTACAATATAGTAAAAACGGTTCATTTGAAATCAAAAATCGAATCAAAAATCAAAAAATAGATTAAATTAGTTGGAGTTTGACGCACGAAGAAGTTAAAATAAGTCTTTCTTTAATATTTTTACTAGCGCTTTGAAAATGAAATAATCAAACAAAAAATGACAATTTTTTTTCACTCGACATAATTTTGACGAAAAATAAACTCGCCTTCGGCTCGGGGGTCAACTCCCCCCGCAAGAAAAGTTTCACTTTTAAGCCTAGCATTGAAATGTACTATTACAATTTTATAAGTGATATGAACTGTTTATTGATCCAAACAAAATACACGAACTGATTGAATATCTCATCAAGTGTACATATATTGAACAACTGAATTAACTGAGAATGGATTTTTATTAACAGTATTGGGTATGATGAGCAATTAACGTAATGAATGCACTCCGCCAATCAAAATATTGTATGCCAAACATGTTGTTCGCACGCGGCATAACAGCAATTTTGCTTCCATGCACATATGCCGGTAACATAATTTTCGATAACGCGAATGTGAGATTGATTGCAACGCTGCTCTTTGCTAAACGGTGTGATGTGCCGTTAATTGGAGTTGATTTATCGGCGCTCTTTTTTGTTCATTATGTCTGTCTCCGACGCATGCAATAAAGTTTTATTCAATGCAACAGTACTAACACAAAATGAAATAAGATGAAAAAATAAGATAAGAAAAAAAACAGTATTAATTTCTTCCAATAATTACATATATAAAAATATATTATATTTTGTTATTTTCAAAAGAAATAGATGTTGAATAAAATTTATCGTTTGAAATGATAATTTAAATTTGTTTACAGTACTTATCATATTTATTTATTTTAACGTTCATCATTGAAAATGATTTATTAGCACTTTCAGCCATTCAAAAATTGCACGGAATTGAATAATTTATTCGAACTATTTCTAGTTTATGAATTGTCCATACAATTTGGCAAGTAATCGGCAGACCCGAATGCTGGCAGATCTTTCCCTGGTTGGATGTTACAATTCGAGTCTCAGCAACGCTGAAAAGGATCGAATAATGCTGGCCAGTGCGAAACACAATTTGCAATTTATGCCATTTTTCATGCTTACGGAATACCAAAAGGTAAATCTATTTTCATAACAACTAATAACATCGAAGTCTCTGTCTCGTTATGAAAAGCGTTCATGTTGTAAAATGTAACGGGGTAAATGTTTAAGTTTCCGGTACTGTGAATTTCATTCGAGTTGTTTATTTTGAAACTCTCATGTGTGACGACGAAGAAACTTACACCAAGCAAACAATCGTTTTCGCTTTGAAATTTGTAACACAAAACAACTTTTTATTTTTCGAACTACTATACTTTGTATGAGCACCTGACCATGAGTTTCGTACTTGAAGATTCGCTAATTAAAATGTTGTCCTGTCAGTTGAAGAAAGTTGGTCTCATTAGTGAATTTAAAATGGGAATGTATGTATTAAATACGCAACTGTATTAAACAAAAAAAAACGGGGGTGGGCGAATAGACTCCCATTTAAAATTATAAAATTATGCTCGATCAAATAACACCGTGCGGTTGAATAAATTTTGTAAATTAATTTAGATGAAACTTTCGTGTTTCATGTCCTCGTGAAATTGTCCGAATATATTCTATTACAGTTTGTTAAACAAATTTTGTTTAACAAATGATTCTCAATAGCATTTTGAATTGATTATTAAAATGAAATTTCAAGTGGATATAATATATTCAGTTGTCTATATGTATAAATATTTGCTTGTCGCGTGATGTTTAAGTTTTACTAGAATGGGTGTACGTCAAATTTGTTTTGGGTACAAACTCAACGATAAAGAGAGAGAAAGAGAGCTCAGTTTAAAATGTTACTTGTTATAGGTCGGACAGTACTCTTTCGAGGAGACGTTTGGTATGAGGTTTGCAGTAGCATTCGAGCAGCACAACGCAACTCTGAGTGCAGCCACGATGGCCACACTAAGCTCCGAACAGCTCGAGGAAGTTCGCAAGTTAAACAGGCTGGATCTTGAATTGTATGATTTTGCAAAAAACCTGGCCTTCCAGAGATTTCGACGACTCAAAGACCGCGACCCGTATTTCATGCAACGGTTTCAGCATCTCGGCGAGTTGCCTTCAAGGCAAAGTGCTACAGAATTTAACTGGGATTCTGTGATCGAAGACACGACGGACAATGATTAAACGGATTATGTATATTTAAGTTCGCAAAAGTCAACATAAATTATACGTTTTGACACCAAAGAGAGAACAAGTAACTGAGAGAAAATGATGATGAAAACATAAGAAAGCATTTCGGTTGAGCTCTTCAAATACATCCAGCAACTATAATTGACAGACAGTATTTGTATAGTTGAAGCAACGTTTTATACAAGTTTTTTATAAGCAGCAGCAGCAATTTCCGACTATTTTCGGTGAAAGTTCTTCCGATCACACGTAATGCTCGTCGAACAATCGTTTATTGATATTAGTTTTCTTTTTTTATATAGCTAATCAAGATTCTTTATTAATTTCTTTTTGTTTAGCAAGAATAATCCTTGTACGAAATAGGGACATCGATTTGATAACGAGACAAGTGGACGTGGCAGATGTTTTAATTTAAATTTAATATGTTCACGTTCAGAAGAAAGTAATTAAATTCATTGACATGTCACGAATAAACGATTGATCTGTGTTGGTAACATGTTTATGGTCAATTACTTCATATGAAAATTTTTGTTAAACAAAAAGTTGATATAAAATAGAACCTTTCGTTTCACTGAGTATGATGTAAATATGCAGCATCATTTTTCTTGGTGAAAGCCACAGGTTTATTGTTATTAAACATATTATCTAGTAGGTAACAATGAATGACATTTATTCATTGACAAAGTGGAAATATATAATTGATGAATGATATTAAATCGTTATCCCTGTTTTTATACAAAAAGGAAAAATGCGCAAAGATGCCGAATGTACTTGGCAGGACCAAGAGTGATCAGTGCATTCAAACATCAGTTTTCAGTACCTGAACAATCACAAAATCAATCGCAAAAGTTTTTTTTTATAAGTATAACATGACACGCATATCTTAATTGGTTTCCATATTTAACTTCTGCCATTGATGCAATTTTATGAAATGAAGTTAGTTTTGTGGGCCACTGAAAATAACGACCAGTTAAAACTAAAATTGCCCTTATAATTGCAAGATTTTACGAAACAGTGTTTCCTTATTGTTTTACAATGTGGATCAAGCCCTCATCAACTCATATAGCACAAAGAAAACGTATTGGTACATTAAGGTGCTTGAGCCTATTGAGATAAGTGTGATATTCATTTTTAAATTTTGTATCGCCAAAGGTTCAATTGCAAGTCAAACAAAAATTTTAATTTAAAATTTCAAAATTACCATATTGTACCATATAATGCAATATTGTGTATCGTACGTCTTGTTACGACTCGAATCAGTTCTAATTGGATTGTTTTTTATTTAACGAGGAACTGATTGCACATCATGGGTGCATTGAAATGAAAACTCATAAGTAGCCAGTAATCTTTTCGTGTCTTAGAATTTGCAATGAATGTAAATTGGATATATTATGTCGCATTATTGAAGATATTAGTGAAATAAGGCTGTTCAGCGATCTCAAATTAAAACATAACTTGTAATTTTTGCTAACAAAGCTAAATTTAACTGGATAAGCTCGTATATTTGCAACCATCAGGAATTCTACCTTGTTGCTTCGGTGGCATAAACTGAATTGTATACATATGCAATTTTAAAAGACTTACCCACTTTGACATCGTGATTAATAATGATTGTTTATAATAAATAATTTGTAGCACTCGATCATACTCATTAATCAATTATTATTATGAAAAAATCACTTCTGGACTAATTGTTATAACTTGGATTCACTATGAAACAAAAATAAAAATTCTATTTTTTAATGATTTGAATTGTTTAAAAGTCATTATGTTATGAAATTTACATATCTAGCAATATTTTTTATTGTAAATAAATGAAAAAAATTAGTTTTAGATTACCTATAAACTAAGCAAGTTTCATTTAATATTTAATTTGATTTAAATGCACAGACCATGAATGTAATTATTGCCTCAAATCACTTTGCAATCAGATACAAAATTACATTTTAGTTTTTAATTGACATGAAAAGTAACATTACGAATGCTCATTCAAGCAATCATAATTGTTCAGCTAAGAATATACAATGTACGTAAAGTAGTTTCTTTTTACATGTCATAGAAGAAACTTAACTGGGTGTTACTTGCTTTCAAACAGAGCGTCAATGAATCTATAAAAGAAAAACGAATATGTTATATTTTATGTAAGTGTTAAAAAAAATTGTAAAAAGATAAAGAAAAACATGAAAGTCATGTTGCATAGGATGCAACAGTTAGGAATAAGCAATGATCAATGTAAGTGCAATAAAATTCTACAAATTAATATTTTAATTAAAGAGTTGCTTTTTGATAGGCATATCTTTGAACAAAAAAAAAAAAAAAAAAAAAACAAATTTTGCGAAGCACAACAAAAAATACCCAGAAAATCCAAGCATCGAATTATAATTTTAGTTTAATCATTATTTCTCAAAATGTAATTTTGAATTGTTAACGAATCAATATATTTTTAAAAGGCGTGTACATACAAACTTTGTATTAAACCTACGCACCATCTTAAGTGCATTTTTTAGTATTTTCTTATACCATCATTAGATTACTCTGTTTAGCATCAATCAATCATATATGGTATGCATTGAAACATCAAAAACATTGACGCGACTATCATGTTTTTAATCAGACACATCGCTTATCAGAATCGTCATTGTAACTGAATTTTGTTTGTGTTGTTCATTTGATAGTCTAAGTTAGGACATAGTATACGTAATAGTTGCACAGTAATAATCACAAATATAATTTGTAATTCAAAAGAGAGCGGATTATGAATAATGTTCAGGACACCAAAGACGGATTCTGTTTCGTGAAGCTCTTTTTATAATTGCAAAAAGAAAATCATACACACAGAGCTAACACCTATGGGGTATGACTTAAAAGCATTTTGCAAAATGAATATTTTTGTTTTGTCTTTGCCATAAACGAAACGTTGTAAGTTTTCGAAACAAACGACCTGTAACATCATCAGCACATTCATATCTCGCACACACACAAAATTATAATAGTATCGCATACGAAGAGTTTATTTAAAGAAACGTAATTTGAGAAACCTTTTTTTATACATCAATGAGTTCAAAACGTTCATACATAAAAACTATTTATGAAAAAAAAATTACTTTAAAAATAACTGCGACAATATTTTATATTTTTTCTATGAACTACGTTTTTAAATTAATTTTTCGACAAATGTATCATTTGTTAAATTCAAAATTTGTTAAATTATTGTATAAATAATAATGAGTTATGGTTGGGGTAGAATGTTCAGATAATTTTAAATCAAAATATAATTTAATTTTGTTCTAAAAATTTACAGAACATTCTATTATATTGTTCATTTTTTACTAAAAACTTGAACTTTAGTATATTTTTTCGTTTTGATTCTTATTTTGCAAACCCAGATTTTAACTTTTACATGAGAAACGTTATATGAATTTACTCTGGTACGTTTGCTCTAATCAGAGATGATAATAATAATGAATAATGAACTGAGGACAATGAATATATATAATCAAGACAGAATTTATATTATAAGGAATAATGTAACAAAGTGGTGAGATTGCGGTCAGCAAATGTATATACTGACTGAACTCACTTAAAGCAAGGCCTAAGTCCTCAAATTATGTTTTGTTTCAATTGTAAATATTGCATAAACGTGTTTATTTGTAAAACATAATCGCCAAGCAAACGTATATTATTATTCACGTTAATAATATACGTTAAGGGTTTTCGAGTTTTGATATTGTTGTAAAACATGGAAATTAGAAAAAAATGTGTTGTTGATTGAAAATGCGTCGATTGTACAAAAATGTACGAATATCTGATGATTAATTTTCAATGATTGACTGGCAAAAGTTCGGAGATACGACTTATAACCGTAGTACAATGTTTGCATATTGCAAGTGCCATATAGAACACGAACAAAAATGTTATTCGTTTATAAAAGACTATTGTTTATCTCTCTGCTATTATTATAATGATACTCGTTGAAGGTGTTGTCCATTTGTGATCAATTGACTAGTACTCAAAATGTTGTGAAACATCTTGACTTAATCTGAACAAAATTGTTTTGAACTCGTCAATCAAGACTCAAGAACTCTTAACGACATTGGTGGTACATGGCTAATATACGAAAAACCTATAAATAGATTGCGTAATAAGAATTAGATAGTGTGAGATAGGGAAACGAAAGGGTCCAGAGCGCGATATTGAGTCAATAATAAAATTGATTTGAATAGTTATGTAAAACTTTTAATAAATCTTGAGAATTCTCAACTTGTCTTTTTTGTGCCTTCTCTATTTTATGTTCTGCTTCAATGTAGAGTTTTTTATTTTATGACTGAACCATTTTTGTCAAACCATTTTGTACTAGCTGAAATCGAAAAACGAATTTTGTATATGTTCTTGCAGTTGGTGTACTTATTCTACATTTTTTTATAAGGATACATAAAAAATAAATAGAAAACAAAGAAAATCGATTTTTCGTTTGATAATTATTACGTACTCTTCTGTATGCAAGGTAAGGTATTGTGTATAGCTTTTAAAATATACTGAAATGTCACAGTTCCGATAACATTATTAATATTAATGTTCTATGAATTTCCAACATACAAAATAACGGTAAAACGTTCAATAGTTTAAATAATCTTGAATTGAATAATAACTTATAAATAATAATGAAAATACATAATGACAAAGAATCAAAATACTATTTTTAAATAGATCATTATATATATATATATATATTTATAAATAAACATTTTATGACTATATTACAATATTAGGAATTCTTAGATCTTCACAGCAAAACATTGATGAAAATAATTTATGTTTAATGATATTGATCAAACAATATCTCTTGTACTGAAGAACAATTTTTGTAGTAGACTTATAAAAATGCATACTTTTATGGAATTCACTGCGTTTTTCTCTTTTTTTGAGTTGCTAAAGCAACGACTGCTCCAGCATGATTTTCTCAAAGCCCATTGGTGGTAGGTGTAGAAAATTGTCCAATATCAGATCTAAAATAGCTCCGTCATCCACTGAAGCAGGATATATTCGTATATCATTGATTTTGTTTTTCATAGCAAATGAAACAAATTTGAAACTTACTTCTACAAATACATTGATGTTATTTTTTGTCAATTTCAACATACCATAAAGTACTGGATAAGTGGTTCCTTTGATTCCCATTACTGCGGATTCCAGCGGTTTTCCATTCAAATAGAAATTCAATTCTACATGGTCGTACGTTATTCCCTGAAAACAAGTAAATCGTTTTATTGCCGTCCATCATAATTAAAATTACACCAATTTGCTGAAAACGGTGTTAAATAAAAATGGTGTTAAATACTTACAATAATATCACCTTCTTGAATAACATTCTGAATTTTATGTAACTCTTGTTGATTATGCCTTATAATTCCATCGGAATTGAGAGCCCAGCTCTCTTCGTCCAAGCCACCAATAGCTGTGTCAAGGTCTGCATTTTTTGTGGCCAATCCTACCCCCCAAATGCCACCCTGTTGTATTTTAACTTCAAAATAACTTTTACTTTGTGCTAATGGCGCATTTGTTAAGGCTCCACCACGACCGCATATTCTCATTCCATTTTTTACAATAACTACTTCATGTCCTGAAATGTGAACAAAGTAATCGTGTCAGACAAATAATTTGTTGACTTTACAGTTATAATGAAAAATAACAAGTAAGAATCAAGCAGCATGATACAAAATGTAAACTCCAAAAATGTTAACCATATGCAGGTTATGTTATTATTTATATTTGTTTTTGAGATAGTTTATATACATACCCATATGTGAGGTATCCAGAGTGATGAGATTTTTTTCCCTATTTGGCGTCTGAGTAGAAGCAAAATTAAACCCATTGAAACAACTTCTTAAACAACAAAAAGTTGTCAAATTCATGTTTTAAGGCTAATTTATTTGTTTATGTATCCGAAAACTGAATTTCATTTATAAACAAAAACTTTTGCGTCAAAACTAGATTGATGTAAAAATTACTCTGTTTTCTAAATGTTTGTTTATAAAACGGGAACCGCTCTTAATGCTGTTACACGATAGATAAACGTTAAACCTTTCTGAAGGCAGATGGCATCTGCGTATAAGATAACTGAACCTTAAGCTTAATACGCAAGTATTCAATGTGAAACGAAACTTCCAATATGCGGTATTTTTCAAAATTGTCGAATGAAAATAAATCAATACTTTCAAGGTAACCGGATACAGTTTGATGAATCGTATAGATTATTATTTTCATTTGTTAGTTCCACAAAATCTATGTATTCGTAACTTGCACAAATCATAAAAAGTATTAACCTTTTTTATGGTCAATAAAACAACAAAATACATCAACAGAAAAACCTTGAAATTATTAGCAATTTAATTAATTTATAAAATTATTAAGTTAAGGAATAATTTGAAGAATTGGTACAGAAAGAAAATTTAAGTGTTTGATTATAAAAATCGTTTATTAATTAATATTATTTAAACAGTTCATATTCTGCTTGGATACAGCATCTGCAAAAGAAAAAAAATATTATTCATTAAATGATCTATCTATAGATAAAAATTCCAAGCAAAATAGTGAGCTTGTTTAACATTTTCAAATTATAAATTTTCTGAAATAATTTTGACGTTTTGCAAATTCCTTTTAAATGTTCAAAACATTGTTAATAGACAAATATTTTTTAAATTTATTCTATAGTAAAAATTTATACTATACTTTTTCACCAACATTACATTTAAATTTTATATAATTCAATTCAATAATAAAAAATGAATAAAACGATTCAATTCAATAAAATCACCAGCAGAATGTTTACAAAAACATCTTAACCTAATCAGCTGTTGAATGTCAAAACTTACAATTCTTATTCTGTGGCCCATGGCTTTAGCGGGCAGATTTCTCTTGAATTTGGCACGAACAGATCCACTGGTGCCATGTGGCCGAGTTACCTTGCCCCAAATAGCACGAACCTTGGATTTTTTAGTAGGCTTGCCAGGAACTGGAGTTTTGTTCTTTGCCTGTAATTATAAACCAATATTTTTATTATTCGAAAAATTATAATCATTCTGTGATTTGCACAAAATAAAACACTTATGAACACTTATAACTTATTATAATTTCCACTTTGTAATTTAGTAAATCAGCAATTCAAATTTTAGCATAATACTAAAATACAATAAAAAAATCTAACATCTGAATGAAATTTAACGTTGATGAACCTTTTTCGAGGTCGTTAATTAAATAGTCATGTTCAAGAACAAATTTTTTGTTACCTTGTACACATAGCAGCATCGTTTTCCAACATAGAATTCAGAATCTAGTTTAGAATCAGTTCCATCAATTTTCAACAATGCTGTGTTTTCGTGCTGATTTCTTAATCCACGCTTGTATCCGGTGAATATAGCTTTTGCATAAAGCCGACCATGACGTTTGAATGGCCTACGCTTCAGTTTGACTGGTTCGGAAGATTTTTCCGCAGTCTTCTTTGAAGTCTTGCTGGCTTTTGTAACTTCCTGCTTGTCAGCCATCGCTAAAACAAAGATAACGCTGTTAGATGAAATATTTACTTGATTCACAAGACAAATACAATCAATTTTTGATGGTATTACAAATGTCAAATTGAATCACGATTGTTTAGAAACATGTATGGAATTTTGAGGTTATGAGGTATTATAGTTATTTGTTGTGATGAAGTCCAATGTCAATAATTTTAATCAAAATTTTGTTATACATTTTTTGAATAAACGATTTAACTTCTCGAATCGTCATTATTCATAATATATAATTAATTTTGCTATATTTTTATATTGGTGCATGATAATTGCTCTGACAAAAGGTGAAAGAGAATCCAATCGAATCGAACGTTTTAACTATCCTCTATTTGACAAACATGAACAATATACAGTTTTTACATTTTTCGATTCAACGGAACAAATATTTTTTCTTTGCAAATCAAAATATGCGTTGTTTTTATTAAATTAATGAAAAAGGTGGAATTCACTTGTCCTTACCGAAGGTTGTATACGATGAAAAGAAATAGCTGCGGGTTAGCGCCTAGGTCGCCATCTACCGCGCTTTATGACAAAAATTAACTTGTCGATAAAAACGTTTTTTTTAATATCGGTAGTCCCTCATCACGCGTAACCAAGTACAAAGTGTGAGACATTTCAATAAATAAACACAATAAATTGTTATATTGCATTTTTATTTATTAATGAGACAGCGATTATGTTTACGTAGTACTTCTATATAACTTATAAGATTCAGTTGTTATGAATTGTCGTTTTTATTATATTTGAAGAATAGTTATCTATCACACAATACTACTTACACGATAAATATGAATGTGCTTATTTGTAATTAATTTTAAAATAATTTTAAAATAAAAAAAGAATCAATTGTTTGTATGTATTCTAATACACACAGATATAAATATACTTATATTTGTGTTTACTTATCTCTTACCATGTTGAATTTACGTGCGTTCTGCGCATGCGCGAACCTTAAAATCTCTCTCTGAGTATGTATAGTGTGTAGTATAAGATCAATGCTAACACCCCCGTTGCAAATACCAGTAGACTCGTCCGCTCAAACAATCGCAGGGCGAAACCCTTTTGAGAGAAAAATTGTTTCTTTTCGATCTTACCTTGTTTCCATAACTGATGATTGATTGTTTATAGTGAACCAGATCGTGTCGTGTAACTGTCATCAAGATAACAACGTTTTAGTGGCTTTAGCGCTTCAACTAAAGGTTTGTTGTCATGTGGATGTACGTTTCGCGCAAAATTGGTTCAGTGAATGTTTTAGCAGTTGTTTAGAAATAACATGTTCATGAAAGTTTGCAAAATTGCAAAATCTCAACCTTGCAATTTGAAATTTTTATTCTCCGAAAGAAGATTGTAATTGTGAGTGAGTCGTGTATGATAGAGTTAGTAACATTTGCAAATCTTTAACCTATATTCTCAACGCTCTACAGTCAAAACAAACATTTTCTTTTCCCTCGGAAATGGCTGTGCAAGTCAAAACATGGTATTTTTTTATATGAATGTAATGAGTCAATGCTTTATACAATTATAAACAAAAAACAATACAATAACGATAATTTGCAATTTCAAATTTGCAACATTTTTATTAACATTTATAATTACACAAATATAACTGTATGATTTG
Organism: Trissolcus japonicus; assembly: GCA_030522925.1. NCBI lineage: Eukaryota > Metazoa > Arthropoda > Insecta > Hymenoptera > Scelionidae > Trissolcus > Trissolcus japonicus. The sequence continues at coordinate 4,968 of JAPYZS010001353.1, read as the reverse complement.
TTATACAACGAAGATACTGTATAAAATGTTCAAACGTTTATTCGAATAAATTTTAATTTGAATATGCAATTTTTTCAGCTGTTTTCGACGTTTTTGGGGAACTTGATAGTTTTGCAAAAGCTGTAAATGAAGCAACAAGTTAAAGATGGAAAGTTTACACAACATATGCATGCAGTTAATGAAACCACCGAAAGATCTAGCTCAATGGAACTACCCCTTGGGTGACGTAAGTCTTGTTTCGTCTTATTTCATTTGATTTTCAATTGATAGCAAATTTGTTGCATTAAAATTAATTTTTTTGTTAAAATATTACCGAAGAAATATACACATAATTTGCTTTTTCATTTTTCATTTACGTCTCATGGGTACTATATGATTTGTATAAAAATTTAATCATTCGAAGCAAAAACATGATTTGACGATGTATTATGGAATAGTGATTGTTAACAAAATCAAACAATGTTGGTTTAATAGTAATATTATAATTACTAGCTAACAATTTTCATTGTAGAAAGTATCTCAATCCAGACTAATTTTTGATTAAAAATGAATTTATAACTGAGGTGATCTCAAAGTTAGGTTGTTGTCTTTTTTAGAAAAATAAAATTCACCACCTTGATATGCCACGGTTTTATACAAAAAAAAAAAAAAAAAAAATAAACTTTCATAAAACTGATTTTGAATCCAACAGATAAAATGTTTGAGATGTTTAACAGATTTAAATATTTAAAATTCATAATATTGTTTTTGTCGCCCGCCAAAAGCTGCAACCAATCAGTCGTGTCAGCGTGACCGGTGACATACTGACAGAAGAAAGCTAATCAAAATATAAAAATTGAAATTAACTGAATTTTAGTTTTACAAAAATTTTTTTAACTCACTGCAATTATTAATTGTAAATTAATTGTAAAAAATATCAAACTAATATTTATTATTATTAAAACCAAAATTAAGAACTTTCAATTGTACTTCAATTGTACTAGAACTTTTATTGTATATTAGTTGTTAACTTGACTCCGGAAACGTGATTAATTTTTGAACATTGAATTTGCAATTTCAACGAAATAAACAATTTTTTTTAGTATTTCAAACAGAGGTAAACAAAAGTAATAGAAATAATTTATATATTGAATTTTTATTTTTATTAAAAAACAAACGGCAGTATATAAAAACAAAAGGTACAAAATGAACTGGAAATTGCAATCTGAAAGAACAAAAAATGTACAATTTACAAAATTATAAGAAGTGAACAAAAAAACTGATCAACTAAACGTATAAATAGTATATTACATGACTAGTGGGTGCTGTAGAGTTTCTCTCACTGAGTGAGCATGACAGCACGAGCAAAGCGAGCCATGCTCACGAGTGGGAGAAGTGGGCACTTCTCCCACTGGATGAGGGAAACATTTTTATGTAGTGAAGATTAAGCATCAGCGTGCATGTATATCTAATTATTTAAATGGATCATAAATTTCATAAACGACTTTCATTTCATTTTTAACTAAATTTTAATTTAAGTTTATGTAAAAAGTTGGTTTGTTTAAAAAAACGAGTCAAGGTCAGGGGGTTTTAAAAAATTATTTTTTAAGAATATATCAAGTGATTCTTAAACTTCGCCTACTATATTTTGTTGAAACAGACTTTATAATGCCTTAACTGAACAAGAAAAAAAATAGATAAATTTCATTATTCCAAAGGCATTTATTCAGCAAAATCCTTTGCAAAAAGTTTTGACTTTTTTTTGACAAATGATCATATAACTTAACAAACAATTTTTGTTTTCAGATGCTAGCAATTTATGCTCGGTTAATACTTGAAACTAATGATTTTAAGTTTACGGAAGCAGGATTGGTAGTTCAAAATTCTGCTAACGCTTATGGAAAGCGAATCGAATATTTGTTCAATGAAGTTCTGTCATTTAGTAGCAGAGTAAACACATGGTAAAAACTGTTTTTTTTTTTTTTGCAAATAAAAATTATTGAGAATTAAATTGAACATTTTGTTAATTGATTTCTAAATTGCATAATTGCAGGCAAGAGGAAGAGAAGTTACCCAATCCGAAAGAACGCAAGAAAGTTTCAAAAAAGATAGATTTTGATGATTTTAATTCCATTAATGTAGAGGCCAAGGATGTGCATCTGAAAGAAGATGGCACGAAAAAGCCCATGAAACTGTTACCGAAACAATTTTTAAAGGTGGAGAAACGATTCACTGGAAATTCAATTGAGACTGTAATGGACATCTATGGCGAAATTATCGGAAAAAAATACGATTTCAGGTAATACATTTATTATAGTGGAAACTATGTTTGAAATGTCATTTTACAAATTCCTTTTGTAACCATTTTTGTACCATTTGGTGGTATTTTAATGCTAAATTAAAATCGCCTTTCAGGAGTAACCTGGACCTGAATAAGTATGGGATATTAGTAGAAGAATCAACTCCAGAAGGTAACTTACTTGTTTAAGTTAATTATAAAATATTTGAACAATTGTGCAGCTTTTAACACGCAATGAATTATTTTGTTTACAATTCCAGATTTCAATAGAATAGTTGTTATAAATGACCCAGCAGTTACAGAAATGTCGAATCAGTGTGATTCTGCTGATGATTCTGGATACGATACCTTGAACAGTGGCTTTTTGGATAACGAGGACTCTAATGTGCACGAAATTAACGCTACTGAATGTGATATTAATGTGAGTTCTCAAGAATCGCATATTGAATGCGAAGTCGCCGATCCCCATGTAGAAATTTTAGATGGTTGTGAAAAATCTGCAAAAGAAGCGAATGTCTGTGATGAAGCAAGTGAGCAAAATTTGGAAAATTCCAATTTACCCGAACAAAGTAGTGAAACAGAAAAAAGGTAATATATACTTTTAGAATTACTTGATATTATTTGATTTGAAAATAAAAAATTATAACTATTACATTGTTGCATAATTTTTCTTAGACAATGCGACGAAGTACAAAAAACATCAGAATTTGGTTCTTCAAAAACGAATTCACAGTGGGAACCGATACCTTTCGATCAAGGTATACCGGACAAACTACCGAGGAAAAGACGAGAGTTCAAACTCCCTTGCCACATCGATCTTCTGATCAAAAAACCTTCTGTGAGAATCCTTATAATAGTTTATAGAAATGGTTTTATTTGTAATTTGTAATTGAATTGTATAAAAACTTACTCGAGAATCTCATTTTTAGCGTAAGAGAAAACTTACAAAAGCAAAAAAGACATTGACCGAGTTCTTACTAGATGAAGAACCTCGTTCAAAGAAACAGAAGACCGATCAACGATCATCTCCAACAGGGATCTTGAATTTGTTTAGAAAAGGTACTTGTAAAATAAATTTAAATTAAAATTATGTACATCAGACAAAATGTCGTATAATATCTTGATTAAAATATCATCAATAACAACATTATTTGACTTTTTCAGAACATTTAGATGAGTTTAAAAAATCCTTCGAGATGTGTTTAGGATCGTGTTTGTACGACGTACCTTCAATCATGATGGGATTCAATCTAAGTTTTGGTAAACAAAGTTTACCCCTAGATTCTCCAACCCATAGTACAAGCATGGACGATGTCCCTATGTTGGAACCAGACAATCTGGGAATTCCGGATAGTTATACCCCACCCACATCGCCAGAAGATTTCGGAAGCTTTGACCAAAACATTGAAACGATAAGCGGAAAAAAAAATTATGATGATATAGTTAAAAGAAAAATCAGCGATGTCCAAAAAAGTAGAAAGCGAACATTGCTAGAAGAGACAGTGATGAAATGGCATGAAACAATCAAACCTAAATTAGCAGCTGCCGAGAAAGTAAAACAATTTGATATCAATGTGTATGGTACGCAAATATTATCAACACTGGTTGGAAATGACGAACGCAAGATCCTTTTGAGTAATGTGGTTAGGAACCAACCCAAAAATGAAGCTGCAAGATACTTCTCGGCAACTCTACAATTGGTAAGTTTTCCTCTTATTGATTCATGTGCAATGAGTAATTTGGTTTCAATTGGTAAATTATACTAATAATTAAATGTTCTCTTTCTTCCTGTGCAGGCAAATACATACAATGTAGAAATCAAAGAATGCAGTGATGCTAGCAATGTTCAGCTGTACTTATTAAAAGAAAGCATCAGTGGAGCCGCCGATAATTTCAATCTTCAGTCTTCAAGTCTCAAAAAAACAAAAAAAATTAGTTGAAAAAATTCTTGAGAGTATAACTAACTGTCTGTTGCAAATTTGTTCTCCATAGTATTTCATATGTAAATTATTAAGCATCAAAAATGTAATCATGTATACTATACGTATTTATCAGAAGTTACTTAGATTTGTGCTGTCACTGAATTTGTTCATTATTTCATCTGTAAACAATAGAATTATGCCAATTTTAAATCAAAGCAACTTGTCCACATTGCTTATATAATTTTTTTATAAATTTAATAACATGTAAATAGATTAGAAACATGTAGTTGAGTATGTAATACTTTGAAAAATTTATATTTTTACACGCGTGTACTTTTAATACACGCTATGTTGATTGTATAAAAAGCATATAATATATCATTAAAAGCATGTAATATAACATCACACGATAATTCGTATAGTACAAAAAATTATTTACATACTAATAATTCCAACCGATGATTATATTTTTTTAACAAACAGTTTCAGTCAAAGCAATAAAGTTTCATAAAGAAATTGAAAAAATGTACTGTGTACTATAATATAATCGATTAATTCAAAATGTTTCGTAGATGTATCTCTGATTGTTTGAGTATATATGTATAAACATTATTGCTTTTTTCGAAAACTGCATTATATATATACTAGAATAAGCGAAAGGTTGAGTTTGAGCACAGTTAATGTATCACTATTCAAACTGTGCACATTTGAAAGTAAAATTTATGTAATGAAATTCAATCTATAATTTGGAAAAAATTATTTTGCTGA
>JAPYZS010001352.1:0-23427 GCA_030522925.1 Trissolcus japonicus | reverse complement strand
AAACATTTTCCATACATGGTCATACGTTGTCAATATATTAGCGACTATACAAAACAATTAATATATTGTCCATATATTGTTAATACATTGTCAATATATGGTCAATATATTATATTTAAAATAATATATTGTCAATATATGTTTTATGTATGGTCAATATATTATCATTTTTACTAGGGTGGTGATTAAAATATTAAACAACCGAATATAAATTCATTTTAAAAAATGCATAAATTTTGTATGAAAAAAAGAATCAAACAATTTTTTCAACTCACAAGTTTATAGTAAGGCACTGGTGGTAAATTTGACGTTGCCTCGACTTTTTCTTCCTTGACTTGTAATGGCACAAATTCGCTGTTGGCAAAAAAAATGTATTATGATAGTATCGTGTTCAAGATGTTTCACTGATTAATCGTGAAAATTATAGTACCTCAGCTGAAAATAGTTTGATACTACAAAAACAATATCTTCATTATTAGATGTTTAATAAGAGTATATTTAGTTGAATAATATTTAAGACATATCTAAACATTGGGTTTTTTTATTTGACATTATAATTTTGTTCTTTTACTTCAAAGGCTGAAAACGCGCAATGAAACGTGCAGCACGCGTCAAAGTGGAAAAATCGGAAGCATAACTTGTTCAGCGGAAGTACTTTTTAAAACCAGTGCATCCGTCCCATCAAGTGAATTGAAGTGTATACTCGTCGACTGGTTAAAAACCAATTTTTTTTCTTTTTTGCAATCGACCAATTTACTTATAACAGAAGTGCCGAGTTCACCGAAAATCCATTTTTTTTGTCTCAAGTATTTGTCGTGTATCCACGGTCGAGACACTAAATATACGTGCTATTATCAAATTCATCATTATATAAAAAGCACATTGTATTCGTACATCGTTCCATTTTGCTGTAGCATATACTCTGAATCATCATTATCCTTCACCTTGTCTCGTACTGTGTCTGCAATGAAACATTTTCTATCGTTCCTCATTCGTGAAAAAGAATTAATCACTTAACAAAATCAACATTAATGTTATACAACAATTGTCCGAAACCTAAAAGAGTGAAGAATAAGTAGAAAAATTCGAAATGATTTTAGTGCTGGGTGTAAGATTAGTATAACGAAACCAGGACAATTATTTTTCGGGATTTTGATAATATTTGAAACGTTTTAGGAGAATATGCGTTAATTATTTGCCTCTAATTCAGTGCAACCAGTGTGTCCTTGAAGTTTAGTCTGTTCCAAGAATTATTACTCTAATGTGTAATCTCGAGGAGACGTTGGCTGCAGCGATTTGGAAGCATTATTGCGGTCAGTAACACACGATGAACCGAAAATTACTACTCAACTTTTATTTTTATTGCCACATAATTATTAAATCCAATTTCGTGTTTTATGAATATTCTATTCTACTGCCAGCGTAATTTTAACGACGAATCTAGAAATAATCTCCAAACTAAATTACTCAGAAAAATAAACAAAACAAAATAACCGCGAAAAGGAAATGTTCAAATACAATATGAAAATAACTTTTGTCCTCAATAATATGACAATAAAATGATTCCCTGTATAAAGAATTTTTTTCTCAATACATAATTTTTCGAATGCAAAATTGACGTTTTTATAAGACTGCTTTTATCCCGGATGAAAAATTGTAATATTCGCCGTGTCAAGATTGAAATAAGGGATAAGAAAAATGTGAAGTGAGCGTGTATTTTTAATTTGGTGAGAAATTTTTGTCGCTTTCATCCGCTCTATATTTTCCTGCTGCAGAATCTTAGAGATAAACAATCCGGAAATGCCCTGTATACAATATTGGAATTCCATGAGACATCCACTGGGACATGACCTCGAAATTAAACTCCAAATTTATTAACAAAACGAACGCATGTAACAGGAAATTCCTGCATTTTATTTCAATATAAAACATTTTTTTCCACATATTGCGAGCAATTGTCTCTTTTGATTTAAATATTAAAACCTTCAAAGTTAGAGAAATAATGAGAAAAGTTTAACTATTTGATTACACATGATTTATTATGTTGGAATGAAATAAATAAAACGACGACGACGACGACGACAACGACATACAAAGAGAATATTGACACTTTTCAGATGGATGAGACTACTGAAAATATATTTGAAAAAAAAAATGAAATTCAGCCTTCGTGTGAATTGATTATGGACCTGCGATTGCATTCAAATTTTTCGACATTGCTTATTCTCAAAATAGATGTGAGCAGACGAACGCAGCAGCTACGGAATCGTTTATCACGAGTTAATCGGACGGGCGGAAGTCGACTCGATTTCTTTTTCTACTTGCACTTCCGTTCGTTTTCGCTTGTACGCTCTATTACTGAACTCAGGTTCCATTAACGAAAGACATTTTACAATGCACTTCGTCTTTGTCGACATCAAATGATTTTTCGACGCTGTGAAAATTTTTCCATCCACACTGATAGCAATTCAACGGATTATTTTCTGAAGGCGGTTCAGAAATTACGATGATACGAATTATGAGCCACCCAATAATTTCAACAACAATTGTTTTTGAGTTGTTTGTTTCAATTGGATTTTACATTGAATTTACAAAAAATAAAAATTGAAGGAAAATATTAACTGATTACACTGTTTTGGTGCATAAATGAACAAATTGGAAGACGCAGAGTGAAATTTACTGATCCGTACTTAGAAATAAATCGTGCTTGCAAAGTGACTGAAAATGGGACATATAGTTGCTTTTTTTTGTATAAGAAAAACTAGACTTTCGGAAGCTAAAGTACTCCGAAAGTCGATAGGGTGTCCTAAGGGAGCTCCATTAACGGTGTAATTGCTGTTTAGAAGTTTCGTCAATATATCTCTCTACAATCGACAGAAGATTCTCTTATCGCTAGATGTAAGATGGTACATTAATGCTTGGCGTCGACAGCTTCGGGTCCCGTTCGTTGATATCAAATTGAACACATTTTAGGTCATGTTAGACCTTGCATTCGTCTAATGCAGAAATTAATTCTCGATTCAACGATTAAAATATACTTATTAGTTTTTAGTAATCACACTTAGATAGATTTTTTATTTTATTCAGATTAAAAAAATGTTATGTCATTTTGGTTCTGATTGAAAAATAATAATAATAATACTTACACCTCAAGAGGGCTTTTGCTTGGCGATTTAAGTTTGCTTTGTGAGGTTCCATTGAGGTATTGCGTTGCTGACTCGCTTCGCGAGGACTCGAGGACCACTGATAAATTCGCTGTGTCATCGTGCATTCTCAGCTAACACTTCTGCAAAACACAAAAAATTATTTTGTTAATGAAATGATTACATCAGAATGAAACAAATGCTCTGCATAATATTATCATCAGTGAAAGTGTAATTGAATTGAAAAAGGTTATGGTATTGATAGATTTGAATGTCTCAATTTTTGTCAAAATATTGATGTCTTTCTGACCATTGATAAGATTTTGATTCAATCAGTTGAAAATATTTCATCGTCGGTGGCAAATAAAAGACAATGCATAACTTGATGTGCAAATAAAATCTTCTATGTCAAATATAAACTTGGCGATTGAAATATCTCTTGGGATATTGACAAAAGAACCAAACGAAAGCTGTCACACACGAAAACATATAGTAAAAAGATTTCAAAACAGATCGATAAACATTTAAAGTTTCGCCCTTTTTTGAATGATGAGTTTCGAGACATATTCTACTTGAACAGTTGTTTACATTATTTAAAAACTTTTCCGTCAAATATTTCAATCAACTTGATGTATTAAATTAAATAGCCGAACCTTTCGCTAATGCATTTACATTTTCTACCTCCTTATTGGTCAAAGAATGGAACAAAAATGTACATGTAATGTATTAGGGAAAAAGCGTCTGACCTCTCGTCCACAGACGTTCACATATCCGGACAAAGCGAATATTATTTCAAAAAGTATAAAATATTGAAAAATTTTTTTTTTTAATATTCACATGTTTTTAAGTTGATGACAATGAACCAGTGGCATCATTGATTGATTATCAAACTGAAATTTGATCTTTTCGTTCGATTCGTTCCCCTAACTAAAACAATTAAATTTTCCATAAAGATCTGAACGTTAAAATAAGAAGATGTTTCTTCAGCACCCTCATTTATGATTTTGAAATTTTTTATATTGAAACTCTCAATATAAACTTTGAGAGCATAATAATGATAATGTTGAAAACAGCTCGGAAACTGGTCACAACAACTGACGACAAGATCAGCAATATGAAATTTATGGCAAACGTGTTCAATGAAACTGAGAAATCATCCCTCAATGTATTCGATATCAGTCTTGCCTTAGCAAAGGAATACCAATTTTTCGGAATATTTGAGTTTGGGCTTCGTTTCTTTCCTCTTAAAACTGGACCATAAATCACCAGAGAAACAGCCAATCCAAAACGCAGATCCGCAGAAAATACAAGATGTGCATTTGCAACGTTTGCTCGTGCATAATGGATTCGCATTTCGTGTCCCTGCACAAAAATACGTTGTGGTTTTAATCGAACCAAAAATGTTTTGCGACATTGATTAATACGGGGCCTTTTTTACTCTGTGCATGCATTATAGTTCTAATCGCCCATGAACGAAAATGCTTTGCTAATGGTTTATCATGTATCCATCATTGGCAACATATCATGGCACACTCACATTCACAGTGCCTATACAAACAGCAGTTCGAAACCTGCTACTTTTGTGTATTTCAACAAACTCCATTAACCCTCGAGAACTAACTTCTAACAGGTCGCAGAGCCTTCCACGGATTACAACCGCATAATACTTACAGCTCTTGTCGAACTTCACGCTAACGTTTTCGTTTTTTTATGAATGTCATTTTCGTGAATAACAAAATTCACAACAACGCAACAATCACAACAAGAGAAAAACAAATAAAAAAAAACTTTTCAAACATTAGCCATTTTTCGGAAGTTTTGCTCGCACAAATCACAGGATGAAAACCTGATGGAATGATTGGTGGAATTTTATTATTGTTACATTCAAAAGTTTCAATTTGAGAGAAACTTTTTTTAATGGTGTTTCCAGATGTATATCTATATATAGCCAAGTGTCATTATATTTCTATATGCACAACGGGCATATTACAACTTGAAATTGTTCACACACTTTGTCTCTGATTAACCTCAACACTAAACAAACATTATTAACCATGCCTGAAGAGTGAAACAAGGTCTTGGACGTACGAATTTGTACGTCTGTACGAAGGTCTACACGTGACTAATTTTAGGCGACCTATCAACGTACACTCATCCCAAGCGTTGTTTTTGAACATTATCAAAATTAAAATAGAATAAATTCTTATACATCTGACTGTTTTGAATGTTGATGTTGAACATTTTTCACTGCTTTTATACACTGAATTTATACACTACACGGCTGCATGAATTGTCAGATAAAATAAATCTCATTAATAAATTTAAATACCATGATCAAACATTGGTATGTTCCTGGTGATATTTTCTCATCAATTGTGACATTAAATTCATTTTGAGCAAACGATGTCATTTAACAATTATTCAAGTGTTCTATTTGTAAAAACAGGCATGTTATTATGCATATTAGCAGAAAATTGGAAATCAATTAGAATTTAAATTGCAACCCACTGGAAAGCTATTATTATACGAATCTATGTTGAAACAATTTTAACAAAAGTATAAAATCCAATGATGAAACAATGATATTCGACAATCATTTATTAATATTGAAAATTAAATGATCGAGTTTCATTGATGACTAAACTAAAACAAGTTTTCGATGATTGTTATACCATTAAATAAATTTCTGCCTTTTTTTCAAATTTGTACCTATTCGTTAGTTCAACTTAATGAGCAAATTTATCTCATTATTCTCTTTCAGCCTTCTTCCGTTTGACTATATTTTTTGTTCTCTCTGTGAAAGTACGGTTTTACAAGCTAAAAACATAAAGGCAAATCGCAACATTGTTTCTGTTTCCTTATTGGTGAACCCTTTTTTCTCTCCTCATCTGCTCTCTCAACGCTGACTATAAATTCGTTGCAAAGCGGCATTAAATATCGGCGGGTAAAAAAGTCGACTTAATAACAGCTGCATTAAATCGCATAATGACGTTCCTCCTTACGAAAACATTTCCGAGATGATCCCGCGACGAAGGTGAAAAGATAATCCGCAAGAATGCTGAGTCGGTTTGGCAAACGTAAACTGAGAAAGGAACAACCAACTCGGACAGTTTTCTTTTCCTTGACAATATGGCGCATAAAAAGATCCTGGTTTTACCATTATATATATATATATAAGTTTCTTTTCAAACGACCCCAAGCACAAACTTCCCAACGAAACAGAAAAATTTTCGTATAATTAATGCCTCGACATTTTTTCGACCGTCACGCCTGCCTGCATAAACTTTCGCACTATTGCTAGCACAACGCCAACTATTTTCTCCGTCCAAAGTTCAACGCTAATTATCAAAGTTTTCGTATTTGTTATGATATACACGTGTGCGACGATGTATACCAGTGATAGATATATCTTGCTTTTTTACCACGCAAAACAAATCCAAATTATTTCAAACAATTATCCACTCAGACACATATTTCAATTTCAGTTTCAATTTTAGCAACAATCTACTTTTTTTATATAATATTTATTTAAAAAGTGGACTGTAAAAATTAAGTTTTGAGGAGCGCATTAGCTTTTCACATTGGTAGAAAAGAGTTGTGATCTATACTTTGTTTAATGAAGTCACGCATCAACAAAGTTTGCATCAATTGATACAATGAAAATGAAATTTCAAAGCGGATATAATAATGACAGAAAGTAAGACCGTTTAAAGCGTCATTCAATCGAATGACGCCTTTGCGAACGTCAATTTAATGTTCTTTTGTAAAATGAAATAGTTGTGCGCGCATTTTAGAGTGTCGAGCAAATCGTCCGTGATTCATGCATCTGCACATCATTGTCAGACAGATGGTGTGCACGTTTCACAGCAGTAAAACTGCGTTATGCCAAAGTTAACAAGTTTAATAGCAATGCATGCACCAATTCAACTTAATGACCGAATACTTGAAAAACAATTGGTTTTCAAGAATTACAAGTGCAGCGTCATACATTCAACTGAAAATTAAATGAATACAACGACACTCGAAATCTTGTCATTTTTAGCGTTATACCATACACGACGAACATTGAATTCAAACTATACTTTTTCGAAATAAAAATAAAATACTTGATGATGATATATAAATTTTCCATCTCAATCATTACATATATCAAAACATTTTTTAGAATGCCATACAGATCTATGGTGATTTTTGCAAACGGCATAACAAATAAAAACTAATGTTTCTTCATAAATCTTATCTAACGTGTTTTTCTTTTCGTTATCTATTCTTGTTTAAGAAAATTATTCATGCCAGAAAAATTGGTAATGAAACGTAATTGTTGCGAAACTTTTAAATGTATTTTATTGGTATAATTGAAAAATTGAAGGATTCGAAAGCTCGTCAATGAATACCTAATCTGTTCTGTTAATAAAGTAATTTATTGTAAATACAAATTGGGAAACCTTTATACATTGAGAAAAATCGACCAAGCTTAAATGTCGATATGACATTGTGGAATGATTAAGCATATAATAATACGCAATGAATCTGCAATATTTCGAAGGTAATGAACCTAGAACAAACAATAAAAATCAACATTTTTTATTCGTTTTGGTGAACATAAATGAATCGCACAATTTGTTAATATACACTCATAATTGAGTCTATTTTTAATTTTTCATTTCCGCAGTTGGGTAAAAATTAATAATCCGGCCATTCCGGAATGAATAGTGCAAACTCGGACTTTTTATTTTTCAAACGGTCAATATTGATTCTTTTATCTTGGCGAAGTCATTTAAAAATCGGTCTCTGGTACCTCCTATAACGATAAGACTTCCGATAGATCGAGAATTATAACATCAAACAATGGTCAATTCCAGATTTTTTAGTTTCTTTGGCATCAGTCGACCCTCGTAAATTTATAAGCGGTCAGTGACTCGGGGGTCGAAATCTCACCCGCTGGCATTAAAACGTACGAAATGAAAGTTTGCTCAAAAGGAGAACATTAAAAGCGAAAAGCTTCTTTTAGCAACACTTCAAAACTTCTGTAGATCGTTATCATTTTATTACTGAACAAAGAATGGCATCTGTCATTCTCAACTCAAAGCACCTTTGGCAAAATTGTTCTTTTTTCCTGAACCTATATTATTGTTTTCGTGACTTTGCTGTAATTATCATTACACCGTTTGTTATTTTCACATTTTACCTTTTTTTTTTCTCAGCTGTGGTATTTGCACGCATATTATCTTCTCTTTTTCGTTTAGGATATTTAATCAATAATCGAAATGGAAATTAATTGAACGAGAAGAACGAGATTTTATTCGAAACGAAAAATAAAATATTCTGGAGAGACACAAAGTTTTGGATTGAAAGATTTGGGATCGATGAATAAATCGAATGTCCAGGTAATAAATCATTTTTTTCGCGTACGATAAACCACTGTTGAAATTATTCTTGACGATAATGTTTAATATCATTCGTTTGACGGCTTGTTGAAAAATCGTCCATAGCAAATCATCATATCGCAATCAATCGTCACGATATTCGACACGCACCTCGCTCGAAAATTCGAGAATGGATAATGCCTTATATTCGATTGTGTTGACACATTTGAGACTTTCGGTTCATTTGTTTTATTGCGAGACGTAGAGGAGTGATCGTTAAATATACATTAGATTGTGTTTGTTTGACTAAGATTTATATTCTCTTTTCGAACCATTTTGTTACTGAATAGTATTGAATCAAAATTTTTTAATATTTGTTTAATATTAAATATTGAATTAACCACGAATCTCAATAAGCTTTTATTCTAACTTTTGTTTGTTAAAGAAAATAACCTGAATTACTGTTTCCAATCGGTATCCCAAATGTTCGGACGCTGAACGACTTTAATAGCTTTGGTCAAGCTGGCGGAGCCCTTCATAAGTATCCTTCTTATCGGCAGTGTTACCAAGGCGTGCACCACCCTCTCACTCGTCACTCGCGTCACTTGATCACTCATGCAGCAGCACGTGAAAATGCACAACCCCTACAGGCGTCCGAATAAAAAAAAATGTACAAGCTCTGCGTTGTCACGCGTTCGTCAATTCTCTGTCACTGGTGTTAGGTGCGCTCATGTGTGTCTTTTATAGTTAAGGCACTTCATATGAAAAGATAAGCCGTGGGGAAAACATGCAGACGTGGACTAATCTAAGTTTCTAGAAACGCATTTTCATTACTAAAACAGTAAACTATAAAAATTTTGTATTCTTTGTTCAGTGATTTGATTTGTAAGATACAGGTAATAATTTTTTCCGCGTAAACGATCAATTGTGCCACGCAATCGCGGAATAATGAGAATGAAATGCCAACAAACATAATGAATTGTAAATAATATAAATGAATGCGGAACAAAACATTTCCGTTCAAATTCTGTTTTTGTTTGTGCTCGTGCTAAACGAAAATTTGTACTTGTGTCATTTCAATTTTATTTCTTATTTTTTTCATACGCAAGTACAATTTATGGAAAATTACTACGAGTTACTAATACTGAATTAATTTCGATCATCAATTTTTATTCAAACAATTCCTCTTAAGCAATTTTGCAGATACTTTTTTGATTGACCTATAATTAACTTAATCAGTGAAGAAGAATAATTTTAGCAATTAAAAAGCGACGTCGAATTTTTGTAACTATACCAATTACATTTTTAGTAGTCACTTGAATAACACCAAATTATGATTTCGTCACAAAATCAACACACATATTTTCCAACTTTTCAGTTAATCAGGGGAGGGGGCGTTCAAAAAAAGTTTAACACCGATATCTCATTTATTACGTCAACGCCGCACTGCTATTGTCATCGCGGCAGTTTTATATTTTGATAACAAAATATTCAAGTTTGTTTAAAGCCCAATTCAAATTTTAAGTTTTTGTTTTAATTCATTAATTGGTCACCCGTATGCGTCAATGTAATGTACATTAAAATTGTTATATACTTTGTTATCAGACCGAAAATAATCAAATTCGAGACAATAACTAATAATAATTTAATGACTAAGAGACAGTTTAAATTATGCGCTTTCCAGATAAGCAAACCAAAAAAGATTGTCAGTAAAAATGAATCATAATAAAATGTATTGTATATCAATATAAAACCATAATCAAACCAATAATTAACGCAATGAACTGAATACTAATTTTGATGGTGATGTTTCGAAAAATCGTGCACGGGATCCATTCCTCTTGTTATCAATCGCAATACTAACCCGCGCTAATTCTTGTAAGTTCCCTATCCGCCGTGTAATACTTGATTCCACATAGATCACTCATGATCCCTCCTTTGTTTGCCTCTTCCTACCCTTTTACTTTTCATGACAAATCAATATTGGTAACGCTTTCTTTCCTCTTTCTTTTTCTATTATATTCTACTTTGTCAGAAATTTTAATTAAAGTACAAATATCAAAAAATTCCAGAAACCTGCGTGAGTTGCTTATTACGATAAAAGATGTTACGTTGTGACAACAAAAGTTCGTGTTTACCATGATAACATAGTTATATCTCGTCAGCAAATCTAACATTATGCACAGTATCCAAATAATAATTTTGCAATCATATGAGTTTCAACGCCTTATTTTTAAACTTAAAATAATAAGATACGTGATCTACAAAAAGATTCGAAACTTTATAAAAAAACTAATTGTGATCATATTGCGAAAGCTTAATAGTCTATCTATATATATATATATAATGATTATAAACCTTTTTGAATTTCAAACGACGAAGAAGAAAATTTTTTTATAAATGTGCTTACATTGCAATATATAGTATTTGTTTTAAATTTTGTAAAACATGGTTTTTGCGGTTTGTCGTTCATGATTTGAGTAGTTTTATTTTACCTAAATTCTACAATTTTGTAAACCATATTGTTTGAATAGTATTTGAATTTATTATTGTTTACCATATTGTTTGAAGTGTATAATATTTTACTCAAGTGTTCACAAGCGTCCAGAACAGTTAATACGCAAAATTGATAACAAAGTGCAGTTGGAGATTTCTTGATTACATGTAGAAAAAGTGTTAATCACCTGTCTTTATTTCATATTTTATCACAAGTTGTTTTTGTCTTGATTTGTACATTTTTAGTATATTAATTAACAAATAAAAAAGTATAAACAACTAAATATTTATAAAACTTATACTTTTCATACCAACTAGAATGAGGAAAATAATGAAACTTGACTAATGATTAAAATTTTTTGTTCCAGAGACATGCATAATTACGTCGACTTGTATTGTGTCAGGACTAAGCCAGTTTCCAAATGGCCCATAAAACTCAGACACGTGAATAGCTGAAGAAGTCGCATAAATTCATTACCGCATGAAACAATTTTTTCTGTTTCTTATATATACGAACGCTATTTTTGCGGAAACCATACAAGTCCAGTGAATTATGTTAATTGACTGGCAAAACAATAGGTGGCTCGGAATTAATCACCGAGCGTGGCTTATTGTCATCCAAAATGATCAGTTCATTTTGTCCACTTTTTCTCATCGAGGAGGAAAAACAATAATAACGTAGAAATACCTTTTTACCATAGATAAAGGTAGGTATATGCATGTTACGTTATAATGAAGATAAAAATTCGTTGTTTTCCTCGATTGACAATTTAAGCAAAATATTTTCCATTTTTGATATCACTTTGATTAAATTTAGAAGCATCAGACAAATGTTGATGAATTTTAGGTTCCGACGTGATTTCCGAATGTTTTGTTCAAATAATGAAATACTTGCGTTCGGTCTCATTTTCTGTTACGAATTCCTGAATTCGACATTTATATAATGTTTCAAATAAATTGTTGCACAAAAATCATCTCAAACTTTTTCAAATTTCCATGCAAATATTTGTATTATTTCACATTGAAAATTTTACATGAAAATCTTTTCTTGTTCCAGTTTGTTGGTCTTCGTGTGCAAACGATAAATATATCTCGGTACATTCAATGCTCAATATGCAATGCATGTAAAGAACCCTTTTTTAACAAAGGTTGATGAATATAAACGGCGTCATATTCAGAAAAAATATAATCTGTATTCACATATGCTCGAATATTTTTAAATTTATCGTTTGATTCATTATTTATCATTGATTTTTTTTATTTAAATTCAATCAATAATTTGGCTATTAGTAAATAAAAATAATAAAAAACGTAAAAGTTGATCATGACAGGAACAAATTGGATTATAATTTGAACGGGATATGTCCCGTATAATTGAAACCGAAATGACGGAGCTTTTCAATGTTTACAAGTCGACGACTGAGCCATTGACTCTTGGCAACGTAAACACTTACATAAACGTATGCCTCATAGTATGTGACATCGCATCAAAGTTATCTCCACAAAGTCATATATCGAACAATCCGCACCGGTATAGCTACCCTTTTTCCCATCCGAATTCGCATTTTACTTTAAAATTTGATCCCAGCTTGATTAACACACGCTGTATATATTTTGAATCTCGCGAGTCGTCTAATCGATAACGCAAAAATGTGAATTCGCCGGAAGTAGAAAACAAACTGGGAGAAGTGGAAAAAGCATTGACAGTGTCTGAAAGAAGCAAGTCATGATCATCTGGTTGAGCGAGCGCAAGGGACGAGACGACTGGGAAAATTAAAAATAGACTCATAGGTGAAAAATGAAGTGGCGAACCGCAATACAGAACGTAACATAAGTGTGCTCAAACGATTAACTTTGGGTGACTCTTACGTTTAAAGGCAGCAGCCAACACCACTTATCACTTGCGATGCAGCGAAAGTACGCACGCGCGCATCTCAGTTGCACCGGCCCATATGACTCTGTGTCGGCTACAATATCGCGTTATCGATTCGGCTCAAATTTGCGTAAAAATGTGCCACCAAAATCACGGGCCATCGACGAGGCCTCCACGACCACTGGGGCAATCGCGGAAGCTTCTTCTGCACGGAATTCAACGACGGCTCGATTCGGCAATTCACTCAACTCGAGACCGAGGCCTCGACGGCGCAGGCTTGGCACGATTTTCAAACTCCAACTTCTCAAACGCCCGTCTGCAATAATTGATTATGAACAATTTATATACGAATAATTATATATAATAGAAATCAATATTCCCCATGCCCAACAAATTTTTTAATTCGACCCAAAATCAATTAAAACAATTTTTTTTTTTTTTTTTTTTTTTCAACAATAAATTTTGTGGTTTTTTTTCGTTCAAACAAAACAAGGCATCCTTTAGCTCTTCTATTTATCCATTATCTCTATTTATTTTGTTTGTGGAAAACATAAATTTCGTTGTAAAAGCCGTGTGGAAGCTATTTATCCCGCATGTTAGAAAAATCTTATTTATGTCGATTGTAAATAACTATACCTCCGCAGTTTCAAACTGTAGATCAATATTAAACCGGCCCTCCGCGTCAGAGACATAAGAACGGGGGGCGAAAGCGTGGATAAATTATCCGCAAATAAATTCTCTCAGCTACGTTTTATCACAGTCCATAAATTCGGACGAAATCACATAAGACTATCATTCGCTCGTATCGGCGTTTAAACACCCAAAAACAGCGACAAATGTCACGTTACGAAATCCTCGGCGGCGCTTTTCTGACCGAAATGGCTTTTCGAATTGGAAAATCGGATAAGTAAAATTTTATCAGATATATAATGTGTGTATATATATACATGCACACATATCTCAAGATGCGGATTTGTTCATCAAATATTGTTGATCCAAAACAAAATTAAATATGAAAGATTTATTTGTTTTCCATAATGTTACCGATGAAGAAGCCAAAAAGCAGTATCAAAAAAATGATGGTAACATCAGTGGCATCGATCGGGGTGTCGAATGGAACGTGACAAAGACGCCCATCAGCTCTATTAAGTGTACGAAAGGCATCCCGAATAAAGGTCGACGGAAACAAGGTCTTGTGACGAGCTTACTGCTATGACATCCTGACCCATTTCGCAGTACAGCATTTTCGGACACATTCGGCCGCAAATAACCATTATTAATTCAAATTAATATCTAATACACCATTTTTCTCCTAGTCTTTAAGAGATGTAAAAATATATTGCAATTAACGCTAGAACCACCGGACTTTTTGTATATTTAGAACTAACGCATACATCACATTTTTTTGTTCAACATTTTTAGCGCCCATTTTAAATTATGCTTCCATTTAACTTGGAAGCATAATTTCCGCCGACAGACGTTGCATATATATATATGTTATGTTATGATTAATATTTGTTCAAAATAATGTTAAAAACAGATTTACACAAATGAAAAGATATGCATTTATAATAATTTTAACTTCAAAACTTATTTATAATTTTTTTTATATATAAATATATATATATTTATAAAACTGGTGCGTCTGTATATCACTTCGTAAAAGAATACATCGAATTGATGTATCGGTGGTCTTAGGTAGATTGTTTAATATTCTTTAACAAACAAATTTTTGCATTCAAATTTGTTACCAAATTGAAAGTACTGGGAAAATGATATAAAGTCATCAAAGGACTTTTTCTATCCTTTGAAACTATGAAAATGGCTTACGATTAATAATATGAAAATATCATTAAATTGATGTGCTCGGTGGTTCTAGTGTTAATAAATTTCTTTCTCAAAGAAACGAAATACTAATATTTTCAAAACAAAATGTTTGTAAGTATATACGATTGAGATAATTATGTGATTATAAAGAAGAAAAATATATAAGTGATGAGATTGAAACTTTTCAGCGAACGAGGAAAGAACAAAATAGCAGAATTGTGTGCATATTGATCAGAGACGATGCAATAGATTGCAAGTCTTTTTCCGACATTACAAATTTAGGTCGACGATCACGGAGTGCGGGCTGCTCGTCGTCGCCCAAGAGATTAATTAATCGCCTTAATACGATTAAAAAGTTTGCCGTCGGAACTTTTATAGAAAGGACAGCAATAACCGCCAGCACTCTCCTTCGCGGGTCTTCAACTTCGTTGCAGGTTCTTATTCCGCTGAGTGTTTTGTTAATAAAGACTAACTGACGGATGATAAGACGAGTAAATAGAACGAATTAGCATGAATACATTCTTTCATTTTAATTACAAAACTTAATTGCGAATTAATATCTATTTTGGACTGTTTAACAATTTCATTATCCTCGATCTTTCAATATCATTTTATATTAATGTCTCAACTTCCGCGTTCTTCCTGAAAAGCGTCCAGAGTTTGTTAATCATTCTTATATCTCTATAAAATAAACATTACTTTTAGCATTTGAATAAAAAAATATTAATAACCATTAAACATCAAGTAGTATGAAAAATAAATTCACATAAATAAAGCAAAGTGAGTTTGAATTTCGAGAACCGTCATTGATGTCAAAATTTTACATCAATGTTCACAATATATGGCCCTGATCCGGTTGAACCATGGAACCATGATTTCTGTTTGCAGTAAAACAATTAAGTAAATTATTCATTTATATTTTTATTTTTAACAAATAATTCATTTTCGGACGTGCATTTTATTTATTATAAGTTTTAAATTGATAGAACTGTAATGTAAAAATCTTATTTGGGCTTGACCTGGTTATTTACTATTAATGGGGTTATCTAATCGAATCTTTGTCAAGACAAAAAAATTTCTTTAAGAGATCCCATGATTGTTCTATGAGTGTTGATCAACAAAATTCTCCAGTTTTGTGAAACTATAACAAACCCAGGAAATACCTTCACAATTTATGTTGCGGTAAAAGTAGATATAATTATCATAAAATGAAGCTGTTATTAGGACGTGCACCACGTTGAAAAAGCCACTTGTTCTAATGTAGTAATAATTTGCGGTATCGGGAGTCAAATCGACTTTCTCCCCTCCGTGTAATCCTGAATCACATATGGTTGGGAACTACCCTATGTGAATTCTATATTATATAACAATGTCCAAAAAAGACTACTTATATGACAAAACAATTACCGAACTCTCCAAATTTTGTCACAATTGAAATAGAAAGACATTCCACTGCAATCCACAAAACCATCCTATTTATATATCATTTGTGTCGAGCTTAAGTGATTACAAAATATATATGTTTACATTTTAGAACATACATAATTGTTGATTTCAGGTCTGTAACAGTTTTAGATAATAATTTCATCAACTCAAAAAAAAAAAAAAAAAAAAAAAAAAAAAAAAAAAAAAAAAAAAAAAAAAAAAAAAAAAAAAAAAAAAAAAAAAAAAAAAAAAAAAAAAAAAAGAAAGAGAGGGTTCAGTGCGAATCAGCGATCCGAGCTGAGCACTGCGATAGAAAAAGTCGCAGATTTTTTTAATATCCCGAACTCGACTCCTGATGACGGCAGCGCGCCATACAAATATATGACCGTGTTGACGGAGCGGAATTGTCGCGAGCCGCGTCAATGACGCATGAATTTCGCTCGCTTCCTCGGCGGCTTTCACGTGACAGAAACTGCCTTTTATCAATGCGAAAAGACAATGCACACGCGAGACTGCAAAAAGTACGTTTGTAATTTTTTTTGTCCCTGACACCTATATATAATATGTATTATTTTTGCATAATCAAAATATATTCTTTGGTACTGGAGGAAATTGTATAAGCATCAACTTTTGTTTTATAAATTTGTTTTAATTAATTTTATAAAAAATTACCGAGAGAATTTTTAATGTTAGATGTTAGCAAAACTCACAAAGCAACAAACATTTTTAATCATTTTATTATATCCAAAGCAGTTCAGATTACATCACGGTCGTGCATTCCCGCGTGGTAAAATGACGACGAAAACTTAATTATGTTGTCCGCGGACACATGCATACGTATATACCTGTACACCCGTGGTTTTTCATTCGCAGAGAGGTGGGAAAAATAAAATTAAGATATTCGTCGCAGAGCCTTCTCTTTTATATTTAATAATCATCATATTTTCATTGTCCCGTCAGACTCCGCTGTCAAAATATGTCTCATTGTTATCAAGGCGGACAAAAACGCGTGATATCAAGTTTATATATACTTTGCGCAGTCAAGTATCGTCAAGTAACTTCTATAATAGATAAATCAGGCGTGGGAATTAGCGAATTACGTTCCAGAATTGTTATCTCAAAAAAAAATTTAACAAATGAAAAATTTCATGTTTATTTGAGAAATTAAAAAATGTGTCTTCATTAATTCTTTTGTATGTAAATTTAAAATAAGTTACAAAGGCTTTTGACTGTACTATACCCCCATAGTCTTACAGTCTTTAGCATTCAAATAATATCTACTGTGACGGTATATACTGAAACGTTACGAAATGTTACCTCGTCCAATTATCCAGGTCCATCATTAAATTTTAAAGGAATAATTTTAATAGCGGAGTTAAAATTATGTTATACTTTAGAGCTGTCCAACAGTCAGGCCAATGACAAATTGTATTATAACTATCGCAAAATGGATCAATATTGGAAGTGGAGAAAAAAATAAAATGAGTTGATAAGGTATAAGATAAAATGAGTGCGATAAAAAGTGCAACATTGATTCATATTATTTGAATTGAAAATTGAATCTCGCTAAACAATGCTTGATAGAGTATATAATGGGCGCATCATCAGGCACAAATATTTACCGCGAATGTCAAAACAGTATACAAGGATTTACGATACGTCGTTGACGACTCAACACACAACACACGTCCCGTATCAAATGCGGACATTATCTCGTCGGGTATTGCAAATTCATAATCCAAAAGAGAAACATGAGCGAATCGCGACACACCGCTGCCGTGACATTGCAATATTAATCAATGCTGATGCTAAAAACTTTTGGATATTAAAATAAATAAAAAGCTATTGAGACTAGAAAAACGAGTATACCATACTCAGATAAAAGTGCAACAAATAGAAAACTATATGAAACCTACGGTGCTACCGTAATGTATGCATGCTATGAAACAGTAATGAAAAATCATGAATTAAAACTACGAGACAAATTATTTTAACAATATAGTTAATAAACTCTATAATATTCTAAAGGAATTACAATTCATAACACAATGGGTTATGTTTGTTGGATTAATTCAATTGTATGAATTACTTATTGAACTGAAATACTGTTACTTGAGAAATGTAAATTGTTCACAGCTCTACTTTGTATCATCTTAGCATTGATTATTTCCAATGGAAATGAACTGTTGTTACATGTCAATGCTTTATCGCACATCATATATTGCGTATCAATACTAAAAATAAATTGTTAAGTATTTTTATATCCTCATGATGATTCTGACTATAAATTCGATATCTATCCTGAACTTAACGAATGACATATAATGATATGAATTACATACATTGTTATTGAAATGAGCAATTTGAAGTCGACATTTTTAACGGCTGGTTCATATAACTAATTTGAAAAAAGAATCATTATTAACTTACCATGGTGAAATATGCATCGGTATATCCGAGTAGTAAAATCCAAGCGTCCCGAAAGCATCAAACCACGAAATTATATGTAATATTATTTTTGCCTCTGTTGCATTCTGCAAGATACTCGATTAACTATTTTTGGCGAGAGCTCTTGTTCCAAAATATTTTTGATGATCAGCGGACTTAATTGAAGATTCTGAAATAAACAAAGCGCATTTTTCAATTTTTATTCATCCTGATTAAAATTCAAAATTCGCTGCTGGTAAGAATCACTTTTTTCTTCGATAAGACAATTTTCTGATATTTTATATCCTGATAACGCCGAGTAAGTAATGTAAGCGATCATTCAGAGCTATTAAAAAGACTACAGAGGAACAAGTTTTTTATCTTCAACAATTTTATTTTTAAGTCTCATTCTAAGTGAATAATCAAATAAAAGAGTCCCAGAAGCTTACTTTGAGTAACGCAGGTGAAAAAAAAAACATGTTTCTTTTTACCTTGAAAATATATATATTTATTTGCTGCACATTTACTTATTAACTGTTTATGGTATAACGTTCGAACATTTACAGAATTTGTTTTGTAAGGAAATTATAATAATGTCGTTGAAATTTGTCGAATGTTTATCATTTTGTTCTTCGAGTTTCCTATAAACCTTCTCTGCTTCTGCGTGTGACCTTTTTTCAATCTTGTCTGAAACAGAATGAATACATTTTATTTCACATTCAACTTTATGTATATATTAATTAATACATATATATTTTGTATTTTCACTCACCTTCATTAGCATATACTATATATAAATATATGTAATATATAAATATATATTATATATGTATATATATATATATATAAATTTTATTAAAAAATTGAAACTTCTGTAACTAAATAATAAAAGTTAATTTTTTGATCTTCGAGTGAGACACATCGATTAGGGAGAAGCAGGAGGTTTTAATATCTAGAACGTTTCAATAAATGTTATAAAAAAATTATATTTCCGTTCAATTTTTTTTTATATAAACACTCCGATAATAAATATAAAAAAGGGTGATACGAACAAACTTTTTTAAATAAAAAAATTCACTTTTTGATATCAAAAATTAAACAATTGCAGCCATACTATTTTTTATTTTCTACAAATATGACAACTGAAAAAAAATTTCTTTTTCCTAGTGTTCGTGTTTGCAAAAGTGTTAAAACATCCTGTTCCTCCCCTAATGATGTTTCAGTATACGCGTTTATAGTTATAGAGCAATTTTTCATTAATAAAATAACTCTTATTTAAATGTGCAGTGGTCTTAGTTATTATACAACTTAGTTTACACAGTCCAGAAAACAAATTAGTTAAAACATACTGGTGCTTGTTCTCTTTCGTAACCATTTTATGCAAGGTGAAGTCGTTAACCTTGTCCCTGTTTTTGGCGTCATTAGACTGGACAAAAAAAGCAAAAAACAAACACACGAAATAAAAAACGATTTCCTTAATTCGAAGTCATTTTTAAAAATTGTAATGATTTTTTCTACTCAAATTACAGACACGTAATAACAATAAATCAAATCAATGTTAAACAAAAAAATAAATAACATTTTTTTTAAATTGATGATTCTGAAAATTATTCAGGACAAGCTATTCGTTAAATTCTGCTATTCATTTAGAACATTTTAATTTATGGCTATTGCAAAAGTGTTTTCAATTTACCAGAAGATTAAAGACATTTTTTTACACAAAGTGCAAGTTTCTCTCTTTACACAATATTTCTATACGGTTATACCGAATCAAGTTGCGCGGCCTCTCATAAATCCAGCTGTGCACATAAGATTAGTCTCTTGTCGATAAGTAAGATTAGAACGTTGTTTCATTTAGTTTTTGCTAACTAGCATGCGTATATAAAAGCAAAACATTTCAAATGTAAAGTGAGTCACAATTAAAGAAAATATATGACTGATGACAACAACACCAGAAAATTTCTTTTTTATGTAGTTCAAGGACATTCACTCGCGAAACCGTATAATGATATATACACAGAGAGAAAAAAGTAGCAATGGTTGCTTCGAACTTTCGAAGCAACGATTATATCCCCTTTCTGTTACAAAAGTTATATCTTATAGATATAGTTGTATAACCTATAGATTAGAGTAGTCAATCTAACCTGCAGGTTAGAGTAGTGCCGCTAATGTCAACATGTGACGTGTTGTATCGAATCGGTCCCGATACAACTTTTGTAACAGAAAGGGGATATACATACTCGTTGTTTCGACAGTTCGAAGCAACCATTGCTACTTTTTTCTCTCTGTATATAAAATTTGCTAAAAATTGGTCAGAATATTTTTTATAGCATGATTATTGACATAGTTAAATTAAAAGACACACTTATATTCCTATCTTGACGCGTGAATTGAAGTTGCGCCGACATATAAATGAGGCCTAACCTCTATCGTCAACATTCTTTTATATATGTATGTCGGCGCTACTTTAAATGCAGTTAAATGACACTTTAAGATTTTAATATTTCAATAATCAATCATCACACGATATAAAATGTCTGTTAACATTCATGGAAGCTCATATCTATTTGAAATATGTTTTGACCATTTGCTAATAAATTCTACACATTATTATTTCGTTTTTCATGAGAGAACCTCCTTACATGATAAAATTTTGATTTCCCTCGGTGGCCTTGTTATATGACAAATATATACGATAAGATTGGTTGCCTTATATTTTGCAATTGTTTAAATTTTTCTTGAAAAAAAAAAAAATGTCGAATATTATTTCTTAAATAAATTTTTCATACAGAGAAAATACCATAAATCTCAATATCTTAAACACGAACATCAATTCTATTGTCATTGTTAGTGCGGTTGATATCTTCAGTTTTAATTGAGATAAATCACAGGAAAATATTGATTTATGTCCAGCAGATGTAACGATTAAACAAATTGTAAAGTAACAATTCAATGATTAGCAAAATTACATAAATCAATTTTCTTTGATTAATTCTATTGTATCGAATGAATTTCAAAATTAATCAGAACAATTTTTTATTTAATTTAGAATAATTATTAACGAAAAATCATCATTATTTGATTCATCAAATTTGAAGTTAGATTTAAAGATTAAGAATTTGTCGTATGACTTCTCTTTATAAAAGATAATCAGAAAATATTTCTCTATTTTAACAATAAATGTTCGATTGACAAAGAAATTGATCCAACGGGAAGCGTAAACGAAGGCTAAATAATGCAGTGTCCTAAACCAAAAAACAATCGACTATAAAATTTATTTTCATAGCACACAAACGCCATTCGAAAATCAACATCTGTCAAAGCGTTCTGCGACAAAATCATTTGTATTTTACTGCTAAAGCATGTATTTTTGTTATATTATTTTTCACGAACAATCGTTTTCATCCGTTTCAGGAATTTCGATTGCCTTTTATTGAGACGAGGTTAAAAAAAGCTTTGTGCATTATCAATGCGTTTTTCAACACTCTTTTGCCAAATGCAAAACAACTTTATCACATCCAACTCTCAATAATAGGAGAAAGCTGTAGTAATAACGGAAAATATATTTTTGCATTTAACTTGGCAGTTAGTTTCAGTATTTGCATAACTTTCTTACAAGATTAATATCAAAATGTGCCAACCTTCTTTTCCGCCGGTAAACAAAAAGCATCACGAATTCATGTTCCGTTGGAAGTCCGAACAATTTCATTTCAATTGCAATATTTAATTTTTTTCTCACTTGCTGGTATTGCTTCATTCTTTATTTTATAAAGGTCATCAGACTTGAATCTTTCTTCTATAAGCATTTCCATGATCGATGTAACGCAATCGTCTATTTATTTTGACACTGTGTATAGAAAACCGTTGCTAATATACATCACTCTCACGTATGGTTAAACTTGCCGCACTGCAGTTTTTTGGGCTCCATACCCCAAAAAAATCGATAACAAATTCTTACTGCTTTGCAAATGTATTAATCTTTTTTACAAATGCCGGTTTTTATGCATAACTTTCTTTTTATCGAGATTCACGTTTTGATCTTCATTTTTGGTTCTACATGTGTACCATAATTGCCATTTGAAAAACTAAAATGCATACAGGAGTTATTATTCTGAGCACTATTGAACAACAATTCCGGTAAAATTCAGTAAAATTGTACGACTCCTCGACAGGCAGAAGGCGAGTTTGTACTGACTCCCTTCGCCGTTCAAAGCAAAGTGTATATCGCGTGCCGGTCGTCCTGCTGTTCGTGTGTATTAGTGCGTGTTAATGAGTGCTATTACGTTAAGAAAATGATACTGCTTTTAACATAAACAAATTTGTCCCCACTTTTCACAAATAAATAAATTTTTGAATAATATTTCCATTACTTTATAAACCGTGTTATTTTAATATAGTATATTGTTAGTAGTAACATATAAAAGAGTGTATAACATTTGTACATCAATATCCCGTAAAGAAACATCCTCAAAAATCTTACATTTTGTTTTATATCAAATAAGGTAAATGTGCCCTCTATCGTGTACCTAAAATTAAAACGAAAAACCAAACTTGACTGAATTTTTTACCTACTAAATAATCTTCCATTTAAACAGGATATATTATTATTAAAATATTTATATTTTTTCTAATAAGTTAAATTTTTTTCCAAAATATCACGATATAGGGTACAGTCACGATAAGGGGTACATTTACCTTATTCACTAAATCAAAAATAAAATATAAAATTGACCAAATAATTGAACATTCCTTATTCGATCCTCGTCTGAAACTAATAGAACGTCATGAGTTGCGAGATGTGAGAGCTTATATATATATATATATATATATATATATATATATATATATATATATATATATATATATAGAG